>QKMX01145570.1:0-12154 GCA_003401595.1 Venustaconcha ellipsiformis
GAGAGAGAGAGAGAGAGAGAGAGAGAGAGGGGGGGAGACGGGGGAGAGAGAGAGACGTTCACGTGCCAATAATAACAGTACATAAGAGCCCTTTTCCTACCTTCATGTTATTATTTTTAGGCTGACAAATAACTAATCCAGTTCAGAATTTAAAATAGAAAAAGAAACAATGAGACACGCCATTTCTTGAAAAATATTCTTTATTTGTCTACGTTGCTAATGCGACACTTTAAAACACGTTGAGTGTGCTGACATTGAGTAACAGGTCAAATTTTGAAATTCTGCCTTCGGAAAAGACAAGCGATCGCCTTTGACTCGCCCCAAACATAGAAACAAATATACATATTTTCATGCGTCTAACGGGATAAATTTATATTGTGCTAAACGAACAATATCCTTGGACTAAAATATTTTGGGACTGATTTATCTACGTATGTCTTATCAAAAGTAACATATTGCATAGAACTTACAATGGACTAGTGGTCGTCCGTCCAGATATTACCCCATAATTTTTAGTGCATTTCCTGTGCAGATAATAACAATAGTCTATTTTCCATGACGTAGAATTCCGTGATTATAGAAATGAATGACCACTACAGTCTTGCTGATCAGTTATTATTGACAGCACAATATTGTAAGAAAACTTTTTTATTATATGTTCAACTAGCTTAATGTTACTATTCTGTTTGAATTTAATATCCTGTATTATATTTATATTGTTGTTGTTATTGTTGTTGTTATGGTGTTTGACGCCACTTTTCAGCACAAGATAGGCTGTATATTGCGGCCAGTATAAATGGTGGAGAAAGAACCCGGAAAACCCTGGAAAGAACCATCGATGCAAGAGGAGAATCTACAGGCAAGCTTTCTGACGTATCCACACTGGCCGAACCCGAAACTCGATCACATGCAAACAGAGGTGAGATGGCAGTGATCGTAAAGGTGAGCGCTTTTGACCACTTGGCCACTCGGGGCTTCTTTCTAACCATCAGTCCGATCTGTCTATCTGTCTTTCTTTCTATCTCTCTTTCTTGGGGACCCGAATAATGTTTGAAAGAATAGAAATGCATGTCCTTCTTTCATAAACTTGGTGCGACGGTCATGGCAATATCTGGGATAAAAAAACAAACAAAATAAAAACGATTGAATAAGGAGTAGTGTGATAAACAGCTAAACTGTCATTTTCTTTTTAAACTTTATGATGCACATATTCGTGCATGGTAAATTTTCAATATATTGCAAAATATAGTGATATGTAAAACGTATTTTAATTAAACTCATTAGTTCTCAAAATTATAACGCTTCTTCTTTCATATATTCAAACCGTCTGTCAGCAAACATATATATCTATTTGATTTCACATTGGACAAAAACCACGTCATGAAACAAGTACAATTTTAATTTCGAGAGAAATTTATTTAGAAATTGTGTAAAAAAATATTTCGGTTTTCGCAAGATAAGTTAACATGTGTGATTGCGAGTAGCAGAAGGTGGCAATGACTTTGGAGTGGTGGTGTGAACCCTCATCAAAGTCCCGTATTGCAAACCGAGGGCTAAAAAGTACTATTTTAGTGAAAGAGTCTTGACTCATTAGCTATCCAAAGGACAATGAGACTTGTATGTAAGCATGGTTAGTATTCATGAAGGGGGGGGCCAACTAATTCGGAACGAACCACAATAAATGCTCGCTTTTAGAATCTGAGGCTAAAACTTCTAATTTAGACAAGCAATGTTGACTCATTAACTATCCAAAGGACAATCATAGGCTTGTATGTGAGCATGGTTTCATGAAGAAAGGGGGGACGACCAAACAATTAAGCGTTGACCTATAGGGGGACCCCCATCAAGGCCCCATTGTGATAATGTTAATTTTACCTGCGGTAAGGTTGATTTATTAATCTGAGGCTACCAAAAAGGAATGAATACAACCATGTTGGTTGAAGTTGAATATACTTAAATCTTTTATGTCAACTGACCGATGATATGTAATTAAATCATTGTTGTAGGAATATTAATTAGTGAAATCTGCGCTTAATATGGAATCTCACACAGATAAATAAGTTCCACAACGACTAGATGCATTTAAGAAATTGATTCCAGTACGTGATTCTGTCAAACAGCAGCTACAACAGCGTTAGGAAGCTCCAGTGGAATTTATAGAAGGTACAGAACAGTTATTTAAACCAGTTGCAAATGCCACTACTGATTTTCTTCCGTCGTTGGAACAAAGCGGCGAAACAACTGGAACAAATAGCAGAAAGAACTATAAAAAAAACCAACAAAGTATCACAGAGATCTTCCAGCTGAAATTGCTGCTGGTTAACTACAATTACATCAAGAAATACAGCAAGGAATTGAGGGTATCAATCAAGCCCATGCTGAGATCGGCGATGTAAGGGACCGTGTTGCTCCAGAACCAGAACCTTTTAAAAAAACTATCTTACCAAAGAAGGTCGTAAAATACTTCGAGAAAACCATATAGCAGTTCCTGCAACAGGATTTCCAACTTGTCGTGACCTATTAGACTCAGAGACCGTCGATATTTCCAAAAAATATGGACTCGTTTCGTACTTCGAAAGTACCATGGTATAAATCAAATCAGTGGTGAATATAAAGATAAATTTGAAGAATTTGGGAAACAGATAAAAGAAGCTAGAAAAACACCATTACCTTGAGATATAATCATTCTCCAAACAATCGCCATTCAGACAACCGCGTATTGAGGAAGAAGAAGCAACCAGAAGTGGTCTTTTCACTCGCGACCTATAACGTAAAGACAGGGTGGTAATGTGATCAAAATAACATCCTTGCTGATGTTGATCGAGTATAAATTCTGATAGGTGGAAGATGAGCCAGCAATATTTCCCATGAAATTATCAGTTACGGAGATGGATTTGGCAATGTCATTCGAGGTTTATTCAGAAGGATGATCACAAATGCTATTCCGATTGCAAAACAATTAGGCATGAAAGACATTAATGTTCTCCGTGATAAGAGTATTGGCACTGTTGATGATGTTGCTGGTAAAGCATTCTCAGCGCTTACTATGGAATCTCATACAGCTAAAGTGGATAAACAATGACTAGACCCCAGCAATTAGTACGACGAAAACCACAGAAGAATGCTAAGCATTCCTATAAAACTGACCAGTACTGAAGTGATGCCAGAAAGTGTCAGTAAAATAATGAATCAAGATGCATGACCGGTTAAAAGAATTAGCTGGTAGACTATCACTCACAAAACAAGTCGCAGACGAAATAGAAACAAACCCTAATAGCGTGTCATCGTCAGTGATACCGATCGGTGATAGAACATCCTTTTAGACAACAATGAATAGAGTAAAACTGTTGAGGCGTGTATCTGATTCCGCATTTGAAATGGCTGAACCTGTGCTCAAAGTCGAGTCAGTGAGTGATTATTAGCATTATTCTTATAAAGCACGATAACCAGACGAACGTGGAGGAATCAAACTGCAAGTCCAAGATACATCCAGGTATTTCTTGCCCGCCGAGACAATTATTGAAGTTCAAAGTAGACTTTTGAGAGATAACAATAATCCATACGCTTTATGTGACAAATTTGGAATCGTTAATAATGGTATCATGGTATTATTTAAAAGTGCCGTGCATATGATTGATAGTAGACAAATCGATGATACTTGGTATTGCAAGATACTCCGATGATTTTTCAAGGTTGGCTGGTCCATCAGTGTTCTGGCAACACATTATTGACTATCCTAATCACATCAATCTAACAACGAGAGTTGTAGCTGGTGGTGATGGTGTGGTAACTGAAATGAGTGAAGAATTTTACCTGGGATATTCAGCAGGACGATTTAAAATTGATGCACAAGTAAACTTCAGCTGTGTGATAACACTGTCACATATCTTTAGATTCTGCAGACATATTAGAAAAATATATTTGGGGCCAAATGTATGGTTTATTTAGTTCGAAACTCCACTGACAACGGTTCAATTTGGCGAAATAATGCTGCAGCTGCTGATAAAATAAAACAAAACTTGAGTTGTGGATGCCAACATTAACTCCATCACTAACAGAAAAAGCGCGGTTGTTTTTATTGTTCATGGCTAGTGGTGGTAAGTCAACGTTGTCGTGGCTGACAATAACCACAGATTCAGTTACAAGCGCAGCCAAATCATTTACATGGCAGAGATCATCTCAACATGGAATTTCAGCAACACTATATACATTTGTTGAGTTTCAAGGTAACACAAGACTTGTAAATAAAAAAAAAACAATGGTGTTTGACAGATTAGCAGTGTCTACGATTTCACTGAGAATAAACGGACATCAGGAACCATCCGAAGACATGATATGGAGTTTCCAACAAAACAACGTAGCGAGAGATTCATGGAGCGTGATCAGAATGTTGGTTCTGGTTTGCAAATATTTCAGCGTGATTTCTCAACACTGTATCCAATCTACTATTTTTCTTTGGAACACCTAGATTTGCTCAGATAATCTGTGGCTGATATGTACGTGCGAGCTACTGTTAATGATATGCTTTATGGTCCTGGTGGATACATAACAATCTCTGTCATAGTGTCAGACAAAACAGTTTTGTTTGAAAGTGTTGACGGACGAATTAGAGTTGTTGATGCTCCCGTCGAAAATAGGTCAGTATTTTCAAAACATGTAAATATTCATAATGTTATAATATCGTATCATCACGTCAACGTTACTCTGACAACAGGTCAGATTAAAAAGTTGCAATCGGCATCAAAGAAGAATTCTCCTGGAGCATGAAATATCTCTGAAATCGGTGGTGTTGCAGGGCCCAAATAATTATCGCTGACAGAACGTAAGCTCAAACACTACACTGACGTTCTAACGGTGATACCAGCACTGATTGCCAATAATACTTCGTCTGTTGAACAAGCAGCTGATCTTCGTGCCTTTGGAACAGCTGCCTGCATGGCACTGAGACAAGCAACCGGACGGTATAAAGATCTCATAAAGGAACACTGTCTTAAGATTACCGGGAACGCGGTAAGATCAAGGTCTCATACTACCGGAAATGTTTCGTTAAAGCTCCCCATGTCCAGTTTTGATTTACTTAATGCTGCTCGGCTATTGAACATACAAAAACTTAAGAGGTATTTTCATATGTGATCATTTACCGGAAAACCAAACCGCGATGAAACTGGTATCAATAATGTCAATGGCCGTTCAGATCCAGATATTCGTTGGGTTGCGTGCGAAGCTGACCCATCTAACGTTGTTTATTTTGATTCGTATGGACTGGCACTACCAAGAGAATTTGTAGAATATATCAGTAAATTATCTATAAGAGTTCGAAGCACTTCAATCTTGCATTCGAGATTACGAATACAGACAACAAGGGATTCACCAATATGCGGTCTATAAGTACTTTCCTAACTTAACGCCATGTCAAGGTCAACAGCGCCTCCTCAAAAAAAAGTCCTGCATAAATATATCAACAGACAGCATAGCCTTACAAAATCGTTTAAAACAGGTTATTGGTTTATACTGGTACATATTTACGAAAGATCTACTAAGGGCAAGGAATCGGGTGATATTGATCTGTGAGCGTATGCAACATGAAATGAACTTGCTGATACCTTGCATCTCTCCGGTATTGATCCGGATGAAGTTGTTTTTGAGAATAAACATGAGCGGCTAAAGACAAGCAATATCAAATGGGTCGATATTATCCTGCCAGTTTCAGGTGCGACCGACAATAGCAGCGTGATATTTACCGGCGACGGAAAAATCATCAGGCGTATCACTTACCATTATCAACAGTGATGTAAGCAGACGTATTGCTAACATCGGCGATACAATGAATGATGAACTCAATGTGGGCGTAAATAGTATTGATAATTTAAAAGAACTGGGACCAGACGATGACGCTGCAACGAAGAAATACTTGGATAACAACGACGTAGTGATATGGACCTCGTTAACATTGATGTAATGAAGATTTGGCCATATTCAGAGCTGAATATATCAATCAGGTGACCAGAAACATAAATAAAATCATCACTGCTTTCTTTGGAAATCCAAATGTAGTTAACACAAGTCTCTCTGAAATTCGCATACGATTAGCTGTCATGGCTGAAAAATCAAAATGATTCAAGATCATGCTTTTAATGAGACTCCATTCGTCAATCCGATATATACAATAACGTCCGAATCAGCTACATTGTCACAATAAAAACTCCATTAAACCATCAAACTTACCGCTGAGGTCATTGGGATGTACAGGCTCTCCATGTTTAGCGCTGCGCAATTTGGGATATTTATAACATATCTAAAGCGTCATTCCACCGATAGATTTTCCGTAACCGTGTCAGTCGTGCTAAACCAAAATACCTAGGAAACATTCGTACTGGAACCAAGAGATAAAGACATAACCGATTGATAACTATTTATATACCGTAATTAATCACACGCAGACATTCCTCAATAATCAGCGTTTGCGTGGAAGGCGTCGCTGGTAGAAAGCATCGACATGCGCATGATAATGCAATAAGTGTCGCAGACGAATCATCGCCATCGACAATGTTGTATACTCGGTTTCATCGCTGGTCGCTAGAATAATTACATTAATAGACACGCTGTCAGCGACGCATGTGATAAAACCGTGGTTGTAACTGGTGTCTGTGTCGTTGTCAGTGTTGCCGATATTCTCAATATCATCGCGAAAAATCTGATTACATTTATCGATAAAAAATTACTTGAGCACGCAGAAATGACGACAATTGCGTGCATAAATATATCATTGATACAATTAGCGGGGTTAAATGATGATGTAATATCAGACAATGATTTACTGCAATCAGAGATATGCATTATCTGAATCACAAGAACGCAAACATGCCATTGCCAAACCCACATTTATAATTCGCGGTATAGATAATAATGACTGCAGAAGTAACCACACTACTAGAGCAGATCATCGCCAACACCCCACCCCCTCTAACCACAATGATATTAGCAACATCAACACGGCCAGAATTTGACTCTGGTAAAAGTGCCAAAAGGTCGTCACTTGAGATCTCACTGGCACAATTACGACTTGTATAATTGTCCAAATATCAGTGAAAAATCATTTCGTGGATTAGATGGCAATAATTCACGGGTATTCTCATACAAAACTATGTTGGAAGGGGGCCAGCTAGTCCCCACTTCTGCTGCTTCGTGCTATTAATTTTACGTTATATAAAACTTTATACAAGTATTATTTATAGATATGAAATTAAAACTTCCTTTATCGTAAAAAATATCCAGATGCTACACTGTACAATTCATGTAAAAGTTGCTATTTGACCAAAATGAACAAGAGATTTCAATTTCCTGTGTTCTTATGGCCATTTTTTTAAAATTATGACAATTTTGTATTCTGATCTGATCAAGCGAAATGACATTTTTAGTTGGCAACAATTGGCCGCTTTTGTGTGCTGACGTTCCGTAAAACACTACTATATGCTTTTTGCAGCATGCCACAATAAACATTTTGTTTTCATAGAAAAACAACTCATTGATTTTGTCAAAATCATACTGATTTGGTCGCAACAACTATAGTAGAAGGTTTGTTCTTTGTTTTGCTATACACATATACAGCTATTGTCGTGTTATGTCTGAAGGTGATTCAAAATGTGTACACTATTCTGATCACGTTAGCTCACGTGACCAGTCATGAGAACACTGAATGAGGGATACATTCGCATTGAACCTGACCTGTTAGTCGCTCTTTTCGTCTTCGTCCCTGTTTAATTATTCATCTATGCAACCACCAAACTTTCTCGCGATTTTAATATTGAATAAATCACGCTATGTCGTAGAGTGTAGAAACAAGGAAATAATTGTGGGCAAAGTTGGATATACAACCAAGTCGTCATGCACGAAAGGTCTAAACTGTAGCTCTCATTCAATTTCATTTTTTGTAAAATGAATAAGACCCGAAAGTATATATTGTTATCGTTTTATCTGCTGATATTAACGTCATCTAATGGAGTATTGTTGGTTGTTAAACTTTCCAATATGGGACTGCAGAAGTTGCATCAAAAAATGGTTGTCACATAATGCTCTGTTTTTTCTTAATTATGTGCATTATTTAAAAAAAAAACATTGTGGAGGAAAAAATCACAATTGTTTCCTTCTGTCATGAAAATAAAGCACACAGTCCACACAAAAGTAAACAGTGGTTCAGCGGGTAAATACTAACAGATAGTCTTTCAAACCACAATTAAAGGGCTTGTCTAAATTATTTATGTATTATTCGTAGCACAAAAGATTGGGCTGCATATTTTCTGAACGAAATGTATGCTACCCGGGACTGAATTACAATGCTCTGACTGAATCAAATTTCGGATTAATATTAATATTATTATTATTACACAGAGCGGATCCACTCCTTGTAAGGTGATAATAGTTTTGAGAATTGCACGCCTACGTCGCAGATCCGATATAATTTTAAAAGGCTGAGGCACATATTCATTTTACAAAAATGCGTACGTAGAAGTTCTTTAATTTCAGAAACGACGGTAAATTTAAAGTAATAGGTTTAATTGAGATACTGTTTATCATGTATTCAGTATAGAATACGTGGGTTTCTCTTTGTCGTGTATACAATACCTGAATTGCTTCAAGGTCGAAATTAATGAAATACTAGACACGAGTTCAACATCAGGGTATAATATTTATTTGTAATGCATCTAAAAGTTTATATGCAGCGTATTGAGTGCATAAACTATACTATGGTCAAGACGTTTTAAAAAGTATTTTCAAATGTCATCAAAAATATATGTTCTTTTAGTCTCAAACGATTGAAATGTGCACTAGAACGTTGTGAAGATAATAAATTGTGAAAATCCATATATACCTGTAAAAAATCATCGAAATATTACAAGAAAAAAGAAAGAAAGAAGGAAAGAATCAAAAGTGAAAATAAATTCAGTTAAAGGTGAGTAATAAAATGAATTTTAGGAATGAATTGCAAACAAATAATTATTTTTTGTCCAGCAGACTAGTAATTCATCTATTAATATATAATAAATATTCACATACAATTCAGTAATGAAATAAATTGCTTACATACAAAAGGTATTTGCAATACATTTTTAACTAAGGGATAGATAGGTAGATAGAGATTTTTGACGAAATTTTTCTAGTCTCTACGGCAATTGAAGAAAAACTCTATAATGTACTACGTATAAAATCAACACGATTACTACACTTAAGCACAAGATTATTTTATCGTGTGCATTTTTCAGATAAGAAAAAAAGTTACCTTAAGAATAAAAAAATGGTTGCAGGAATAGTCAGCTTATTACACTCAATATGTGTAGCATTGTGTACATGTACGTGTGACCTATTGACAATTTCGATGGACGCATTTGTAAGTTTGATATAATAAGGAGAAGTATTATAAACTGATAGCGAAGAGATCACATCTGATTACCAGATAAGTTATATAATAGATCAATCGATTCTTATACAAAATTGTGGGCTTTGTTTGATCTATGGCTGCGTGGTTTCTTATTTGTCTGACACCTTGCAATACAACAAACCTTGACATTGCAAACACTGTATTTGTTGTTCAGGAAACATTATGCAATAACCTGGATCAAAAGTATGTCAGTCATACATTGTATACTCGCCATACATATTTAGTCAAGATGCAAACGTAAACTACAGTATACAGTAATAAATCGAATAGTCAACAACCACATAGGTTCATGGAAATATAGACGGGGTGGAAATGTGGATTCTGATTTTGGGATCGAACATTTGGGTATTTTCTTGTACGGTCAATTTGTTATACTTTCTTGCAGTAATTGATGTGCGGGAGAAAATAACTTCATCAATCTGTGTCTGTATGACTTGAGTCTAACTTACTTAACAGTCCTTAATGAATATATGGATGGGCTGGGTGGATATTATCGAGAAGATTCTTTTTATTCGTATAAATGACAATTTTGGGCAATCTTGGGCAGAAAACGGCTTGACCACTTATAAGTTTTTCAGTTAATGTTAACCGGTGTTAGTAGGACTGAAATCAGTAGAGCGAAAATTTCCTGTCAGTTGCCAATGTAAAGAAGAGTTCTCTCCCTTGACTAGCATCGTAGTCGACTGCTACTTGAATTTTGTTTTTAGATAAAAATTATATTTGCCCGACAAACGCTGATACGTTCGTCAGAATGAGAGTTTCACTCTAAGATAGTGGAATATTTTGAAGATAAATATGTACTTTAAATTATCACGCACACATTTATAGAATTTAATTAGAGTGATATGATGAGAAAATTATTGAACTCCATATAATCACACAATCTATACAATTAAAAATGGGGTATGCGAAAAGAAAATGGGCTCATTCAATCACCACAGACAATTAATATTAGCAAAAATGTGGTAAGTAAAGAGAAAATAGACTCATTCAATGATCACATACAAATTAATGAGAAAACGG
The DNA here is from genome assembly GCA_003401595.1 of Venustaconcha ellipsiformis. Classification (NCBI taxonomy): domain Eukaryota; kingdom Metazoa; phylum Mollusca; class Bivalvia; order Unionida; family Unionidae; genus Venustaconcha; species Venustaconcha ellipsiformis. The sequence continues at coordinate 10,460 of QKMX01145570.1, forward strand.
CAATATGCAGTAAGAAAATGCCACCAATGATCACCCAAACTAATGAGTATAACCGCTACGTATCTCAACCTCAAGGAGAACTCTTCTCCGCTGATATAACTGGGAGTTGCTTACCTGCATTTCCATCTTTGCTCTATTTGCCTGTTTTACACTCTACGACATAGCTTCATTTATTCAGTATTAAAATCACGAGAAAATTTGGTGGTTGCATAGGTGAACAATTAAACAGGGACGACGACGAAGAGAGAGACTAACAGGTCAGGTTTAATGCGAATGTGTGCCTCGTCCAATGTTCTCATGACTGGTCACGTGAGCCTTCATGATCAGTGAAGTGTATGCAGCTCGAATAACCTTTAGATGTAATACGACAATATGTGTATGTGTATAGTCAGACAACAAAAAAAAACCCAACAAAACTTCTACTATAGTTCTTACAACCATATTAGTATGATTTTGACGCAAAAGAGTGATTTTTTGTTTCTCTGTGGCAGTATGTAGTAAAGTTTTACGGAACGTCACCACACAAAAACGGCCAATTGTTGCCAACTAAAACTGTCATTTCACTTGATCTGATCAGAATACAACATTGGCATAATTTAATAAATGGCTATAAGAACACCGGAAGTTGAAATCTCTTGTTCATTTTGGCCAAATAGTAATGTTTACATGAATTGCACAGTCGAGCACCTGGATATTTAATTTCATACCTACAAATTCATACCTATATGAAGCTTTATTTAAGGTAAAATTTAAAACAAATTGCCGACGATTGAGGGAGGGGACCTCCTCATCAAGGCCCCATTTTGCTGTTTCAGCCAAGGAGTGTTGACTCAATAACTATCCAAAGGCCAGCCTGAGTCTTGTATGTATGCATGGTTAATATTCATAAGGGGGGGGGGCGTCAAAACGAAGGAGAAGACCTATTTTTTTCGGGATGGGCCACAGGGAATGCGCGTTTTTAGAATCTGAGGCAATGTTGATTCATTAACTATCCAAAGGCCAATCCGATGTAGGCATGCAAGTATGGTTTCATGAAGAGAGCCCACAACAAATAATACGCGTGACTTTGAAGGTGGGGAGGAATCAAGGCCCCATTGCGAGAATGATAATTTTATCTGCGGTTGAACGGACAGATAAAAATTAGTGTACACGCATTTAATGCTGATTTATTATTCTGAGGCTAGCAAAAAGGAATGACTGCGACGACGTTGATAGACGTGGAATATCTGTTTAATGACTTTCTTGGGTAATTGTTATGTTTTTCTTGTTGCGTAAACATACCCCATGGAGAATCTCTAAGCGGTAAACGAAGTTTTAGAGACTCAAAGGGTTCTCCAGGCTGATTTTCGAATTTATTTTGCTAATTTTGTAATCAAGCACATTCCTCCGCCCCCAAGTGAACCCACGTGCTGTAAAATGAACAGCCTTATTTGGGTTCAGAAGAGAGCCTAGGTAAGTTCACCCGGGTAACTTTTTACACGTTTATAATTACCTATTCAACGATATTTCATTTTTTTTTCAATGCTTCGCAGGCACCTCCACCCCCTTCAATGATTATTTTAAATGCCAATAGTATGTCAGTCGCGCTCTGGGTCGAAAACGTGAGGTAAGTTTCCACAGGTCGATCAAAAGCTTCTACATACTGTTACGTAACTGAAGAAAATAGTGGAGACAACAAGCTTTGTAAGTTTTAAC
>QKMX01145669.1:0-10960 GCA_003401595.1 Venustaconcha ellipsiformis
AGATTACTTGGGGTCCCAAACTGTTTGAACGACGATGTCTTCACATTAATTTAACAAAAAATGTTTCAGAGTTATTTTAGAAAGAAATTTAATGAATTTATACCATGATCAACATTCTTCCTAAGATTTCATGAAGTTTTTTTTTTACTTTAAGTTAAATGTTTGCCCTTGTGAAGTTCTTGAAATAAAATTTTAAAATGTGACTTTAGTATTTCCATACTTGGAAGTCATGGTAGCTAATTTGGTTGAGCATCATTATGCAGGGTTTGCAATTTTGTTGCCCAAATGGCTGACTTGGTGTGTCCTTGAGAAAGATGTTGAGCTCCTATTTCCTCATGATGATGTACTCAATAATAACAAAATCAGCTCTGTTAAGTTATGACCCTTGAAAATTTTATTTCTTCACAAGGAGTGTCAGTTTTGATCAACAATGCTCTGCAGTTGTTGCTCATCATTGACTGCCACTAGTAGGTGAATTGTTATGAGAGCATGTACTTTTTAAAAGGTTTTTCTTGTCAGGTCCTTTTTTGATGAGTTACTGCTCTTTTTCAACAGTATTAAATCTCCTCTACAGCATGTCCTTGTAAGTAGCTCAAGGACCATTCAAGATATTCTAATGCAATTTGGTTTGTAAATAGCCTGATATAACCAGATGTAGCTATTTATGGATTTGTGATAGACCCAGATGTAGCTCTTTATGGATTTTGTCTTAACTTTCAGATAGTGTGATTACTTTAGACTGTGAACTTCTCATCTTCATATAGAATATTGTAACCAGGATAGCTCTGCAGGACTATTTATATGGAAGAATGAGAACCAGTCTAGAAATGGGTGAAGATATAAAAAAATATATATGGATATGGCTTGTCAGTAATTACAAATTTCATTGAAAGGAATCTTTTGAGAGCAGAATAATCATTACTGAAATCAGCACCAGAATCTTTAGCTGTGGAATTGAAAACCTAACAGCTCATGGTTTTCTCCATATGGGAACATGCATGAAGGATGGGTCTAGACTGAGAAATATAGCTTTGATCATTTTAAAGTTATTGAACTTGTTTTATGATGGTGTTTCTATTGGTTTTTTTTGGAATTTGAATTAGTACCACGAGTTTTGCAACTCTTTCACTTAAATGAGTGCCATTTGATAAGTTAATTGCCTGTTACATGTAGATCTATGTGTTTTTTAAAGGTTTTATTGTTTCCGGTCCAGTTTTGACAATTATTCCCATTTTCATAAGTATTAAATCTCCATTGCAACTTATCCTTTAAGCCAGCATGACTTGAGAAACATTCAGCATCTTCTGATGCAGTTTGATGCTAACATTGTTTCAAGATCTGGTGTGCCATTTTATGGTTTTTGTCGTAAAAACTCCATGATTGTGTAGAGTTAAGTTCTTTGATAAATAACTTCATCTCTTATATTGGAGGTTGAAGTGTTTTTAACTGGCATAGCTGAAGAAGCATTCAATCTATTCTGATGCATTTGTGGATGAAGATTGTTGCATAGACTTACAAATGCCTTGTATTGATGCAAGCTTCAGTGAGTTTAATTTCAAGGATTCCACAGTATCAATTACAAGAGTTATGGTCCCTGATGGATCATCCTTTTGTTTTCTTCAGCAGAACTTTACTAAGAAATACTGCATTTCAGGCAAAGTTATTATGCACCATTGCATTGATGAGACCTTGAAGGTGTTGGTTTTCAATCACTCCAAATGATCTTTGAAAGAATTATAGTCCCTTAATGCCCATTTTGTCCAGTCTTTGGTTTTCTTGCTGAAGTTGTTTTGTTTAAGGTCCCACTGAGCATATTGTAGAGAGCAGGACCATCACTACTGGCTCTTGTTTGGACTTCATGTGATGGAAAATTAACTTAGTCCAAGTAGTTTTGCAAGATAATTTACATACTAGAGTTTCCAACAACTGGTTTATATGTTGATTTCATGATGTAGTACAATCCCAGTCTGATATTTTCTTATTATTAATTTATTAGGTAGTGAAACAAGACGCTGATGAGGAGTCTAGTAGTGAGGAAGAGGAGAAAGCTGATGAGGAAGAGGAGGGAGAGGATGATACTGAGGAGGAGAAACAAGAGGAAGCAAAAGACAAGGAAGAAAAGGTCGTTGCCATTAGTGTGGACAGAAAGGATGGAGATGAAAGACATAATGTGGACAAGGAAAATAAGAAAAAGAAAACAATTGAAGAAAGGGTCAAAGGTGAGACAGAATATATCATTTTAAAAATGGCGTAGTTATTATTATACTGCTTTCACTTTTTATAGCACAGGTTCCCAGTACAAGGTGAATTCCCTCCAAATAGCAATTGGGGCTTTGAATAAAAATCCTGTTGTCCCAGTCTGATACCATATTTACTTTTTGAACTCTTAGTATTGTCCTTCTTTTCCTTGGATTTCATGAGGTTATAAAAAAACTCTGGATGCTAGAGTTTTTATGATTTCATGTGTCATTTTGCATTATTGCCATTGTTTATATACATTTCCGTTTAATGTTTGACATTTTCTTCCCAGTCCTTGTGTGCTTAACTTTTGCGTATGACCCTTTTTGCTAATATTGATAGTTTTGTGCACACACTGGTGAAGTGGTTTTTAATTTTTTTTAATCCTGTTATTGTTATAAACTGGAACGAAACGTTTTATTCCAGTTTATTGAGAGCCAGAAACTTAAAACCCAATATCCCTACCTCAGAAAATTAAATTTTTGGTCTCTAATATAATTGAGGTGTTCTATGGTACATATCATGGTATGTTAAAAAAATGCCATCGTACAAAATTGTTCCTGTTACCCAGCTCTAATAAACACATTAATTTCCAAGACATAACAAAACTCAAAATTTGTTAAGTAAAATTTTAAGCCAACATGATACACATGTGAAGCAAGATGTTATGGAGGCCTTTTCATACTTGTAATTTTCTATATTTAGTATTTTATGTTACCATGGAAGCAATGATTAATATCAGTAATGTATAAATTAAGAATGTTAGGTGACAATTTACTTGCTTAAGTACTTTCTTTAAAAAATGTAGAAAACTGGGCCATAGAGTTGTTTCAGAAGGAATCTAGCTTGGGACTGACCACAGTATCTTATATATTATATGTAAATGACTCTTGTTTTATTTCCCCCAGGTGAGCCAAAGATTATTCGCCGTGTGAGTAATCCACCACTGGTACAGCCTGATGAACCAATGAAAGCTGGAAGAGGGCAGTCACCAGCCAGAAATCCAGTTAGCAGGATCGTGCACATTCGCAACCTTGTGCGACCATTTACTGTGAATCAGTTGAAGGAGTTGATGAAGAGAACGGGAAATTTCACTGATGAAGGATTTTGGATAGATAAAATCAAGTCCCATTGCTATGTAACAGTAAGTTGGGCAGTACATTGCCAATATTGTATATTTTAAGACAGTACACTGTATGCCATAGTTTGATGTGTTAAATTATGTCTGAAGTATATTGGTTTTAGTAACCTTTGAGTTAAATCCTGAAGAAAAAAAGCCTATTGGATGACATCCTCAAATTTGACAAATTCTGTTCCAGCATCTGAAGTGATTGAAAATTAATGTGCAGTCTCTTCATGTTCATTAGATTTGATTCACAATTATTTTTTTTTATGCTTCCCAGTTATGGTTGAAGAAGTACTTTATCAGTTTTAAATTTGAATGGTCAAGGTCACTGATTGAAAGAAGAAAAATGGTCTCTGCACAGTAACTTTAGTTCCATGTCACAGATCTAGGTTAAACTTTGTGGATGGCTTGCATTTGGAGTAAAGAAGAAGCCTATTGAGGTTGGGATGCTTTGGTCAATGGTTAGGGCCACTGGCTGCAAAGTGAAAAATGATCTCTGCACAAAGATTCACTTCTTGACTAAGTACCCACATCTAAGTTTGTTGATGGATTACACTTTGGATAAAAAATAAACCTATTGATTTTGATGTTCAGGTTACAGTGATTGAAAGAAGGATAATGGTTTTCACATAACTAGTTTTAGATAACATTCCTTGTACATAATGTAAGAAAGAGACCAAGAAGAAAATTTGGTCTTGCATAATAATTTGTATTTTTGCATATTAACTTCTGTGACCGAATTTTTTGGTTGGCTTGCACATGGGCTATTAAAGAAACTATAGATTTGGGGATCTAAAGGTCAGTGGTGAAAGTCATGGTCAGTCTAATTAGCAAATAATGGCTGCAGCACAGTTATGTTAAGTTCAAGAATGCATGTCTTGACCAAAGGTACAGATCAGTAATTTCAAAAGTCAGTCTTGCCTTACTAATGTTTACATTGAGGACTGTTTTAATATATGGTAGGTTCATATGATGTAATCTTTTTTGTTTTGTAATTTTTGCTATCACATTTGTTTATTTGTGCAATAATTTATATAAATTTTATTTTTGTTGTATCTAATCTTATTTATATTTAAATAAATGTGAATGTTATGAAATCAGTTGTGTGTTGATGAATATTTCTACTGTTTCTTACCATTTAATTTTGACTCAGAATAGGTGTAGGCAAGTAATGAACTTGTCAGGAAAAGAAAGCTTTGAAAGATCATGGCAGACTGCAAGTGATCTTAATCAATGCTTATGACATGATTGTCATCAAAGACCTGATAGTCATCAAAGATGTGATATAATTTCAGTATTCTACGGAGGAGGAAGCTATGGCAACACGAAAAGCATTGCACGGCACCAGATGGCCTCAATCCAATCCCAAGATACTCGTTGTGGATTATGGGACTGAGGACGAGGTAATTTTCTAACATTTTGCCTAATCCGTTTTGGAGATTATGTGTCATATTGCACACAGTAACAGATGTATTAGTCATTTTTTGCTGGCAGGTATGACTTTGTTTAAAATAAAAAGTATGAAATGAAACCACACTGCACAACTCTTATCAAAACATTTTGTATATTATACCCCCAGCTGCAAAAATTATAGACCCATCTGCAGACCTGCTACTTATCCTGATTTACTCAGCATCATCCCATTTTTTTAAAGCCTGAAAATTCGTTTTTCTTTCTTTTTGTTTACCCAATACTCCGATTTCTTAAAAATGTCTAAAAGGATATGTTTTGATTCAGAAAGGCTCTGCCTCCATCAGAGAGAGCAAAAAAGTTTCAGAAATTCAGCAATGAATACACTACAGTTGTACAGTGGAAATCTATCACTTTTCCGTTTTCTTATTTTATGCTGATATTTAGTGTGTTATTTGAATTCTAAATATGAGCATAAAAGATGAAAATGGAAAAATGATACATTTTTATGGTATGTCTATAGCATATGTTTTTCATGTCAAGTAAATGGCACAAAACAGTGGAGATGTAAATTCTTTTGTGAAGTTTTGCAAATATATGGTTGCAAGTGCAAGCAATGACCCTGATTTTCTCCAATTTGTGATTTTGTTTTTCCTTTGGCATCCTGACTTTAATTCCACTCAGGGTGGCAGGCCTACATCTGTCATTATATAAGGGGTCAGCAGATAAATGTCTGTCTGCCATGTTATCGTTAGCTGAAGGAGCCATATAGCCCTTTGATCTTCCAGCACATTTAATATTTCAAGGACATCGTTGAAACTAAATATGGTACCAGTTTTAGTATAGGAAGTTGCATTTTTCACTCTTTTTCTAGCAAAATTGGATATCATAGCAGCATAAATGTTGTACAGCCTTAATATCAAGACTTGTGTAGAGCTAGAGTTATTGCCCTTGTTTGACTTGCGAATTTATTCTTTTGTCTTGAACCATTAAATAGTTCATTTTTGGGCTCTTGATACAAAAGTTCTGTTGCTAAATTATCAGATAGCTGGATAATTGTGGTTGCAAAAGACAAGTAGACATTCATAGCAGGTATTTCACATAGGTTTTATTGTAATATGTAAGCTTGTATTAAGAGATGTGAATTCAGCTGTGGGTGACACTAATGTGTATTAATGAACTGACCTTGTATCTGATTGGCTGAGCCATTAAACACTTTACAGACCATATTTCTGATGACAGTTGGCATATAAGTCGAGTTCTGATGTGAGTTCAGATGTAACTAACATCCACTCACATTAATGGGGGTGGCCTTGCATCGGATATGCAAACCTGGAGACCATATTTCAAAACAGATTTTGAACAGACATGCCATGTAAATTTGTATCGTCAAGAACACAGATGCGTTGTTATGATGAGAAAGATTTATGACTTTTAATGAGGATCCATGCTGATCAGATAGGAATCGAACCAATAGCCTCTGGTATTGAGTCAAATGCTCTAACCACAAAATCACTGCAGCTGCCTTTGGTGGGACTGTTTCCATCCAGGTTATGTCACATGGGCTTCAGGGATAAGGACATAGTGCACAATTAAACTCTCTATAATGACAAGTAAATGTAAGGGTGGGGCTATGAACAATTTCTAAGTTATAAATTAGTTTTAGTTTTCCAGGGGTTGGGAGAGAATGTGAATATGAGAGGGTGTGAATTTGCATTCATAAGCTGATTAGGTCAGCTGCTGAGGTGAATGATATTGTGTCCTCTTGGGCATCTTGTTCCTACTAGTTTTGCACCCTGAACTAACAGAATTTCAAGCAAATTTTATTTGCAGTTTAAACTTTTGATTGTTTTCATTATACACTATCATTGATTGAAGTTATGTCCCATTATTGAATACACCCTGTTTTGTTCACAAAGTACCTACATCTAAAGCTCTGCTAAACAAATTGTTGGAAGCGATGATAATTGCAATTCAACCATTGCCAATAGTTCAGCATTTCCTGTCACCAGTTTTGCTACAAATGCTAGCATGGAATATAATCTTGAGATCTGTGGATATAATGTTTCATAAAATTCATATTGTATGCAAGCCAATTAATTTCTGGGTTCTCGGGTTCTCAGGTTCTCCATCACCGAAACCTTGAAGTACCTCAAGCACTAGTACAGAAGGAAAAACCAGCCCCAAAGAAAGAAAAGGAAAAGGAACGAGTGAAAGAAAAGGAGAGGGAAAGAGAGAGGAAGAAGAAAGAAGAGAAAAAAGAAGAGGTTAAACCTATACGGGAGTGGGACAGGGACAAACTGAGACAATCTGAAGAGCGAGAGCGAGAACGTAGAAGAGCTAGGTCTTTGTCAAGGGAGAGACGACAGCATGAGAGGAGTCGCGACAGAGAAAGAGCAAAAAAAGAAAAGAAAGGTACATGCATTCTCACATTTGAGAACCTAGTTCATTATTTTTGATCACCCCAGAAAAGGCCTTAGAGATGATAATCTGTTTAACATGGCACCTCCTTATCTCATTACCTACAGCCAATTGGAGGATTATAAACTAAAGCCTAGTGTGATGCCAGTAGATCTGGGTCTATGTAATTTGTCAGAACTAATTAGTAGAACAAACAACATTAATGATGATCTGCCTATGCAATAACAGATATGGATCTATGTTGTTTGCAGTCTGACCCAACTTATAGCAAAGTATTTATGTTGGCAGTTAATAGTTTAGAAACTCGTGTTTGGATTTTGTTCAAATTAAAAATTTATATTTTAATTAAATTAGCAAGTTTCTATAAAAATTCTTCATGCATTAACAAATATTTTTGCTAGGGCTTGAAACTATGTTAGGAAAGGTTTTAGGAAACTTTCATATTCTTGTTCTCGAAATATTTACTACTTTGGACTTGTTAACCAATTTGGAGCATGTGATGAAACACCAGTTTGTTTTATTTTTCTTTCAAACCATCCACCATAAGGCAGAATGAATTATGTTGTCCATTGTTGTGGAAGCTTAGAATCAGGAAAAGGGAGAAGTTTATCAGTTATGGGTTAAAAAGTGAAAAAAAAAAGTCACTTTGGAAAAAGAAAAATGGTATCTGAAATTGAGAATCAAACGTGTTGCAGGTTTTCATGGATTATAATGAAACTTATCATAATCTGAAAGATGCATTTATTGTTCTCCCATGATTTTTTAAAACCAGGAATTTTTAGAGAGTTCTTGCACATTTTTTACTTTCAGCTCCAGTTGTAGAGAAGAAAGTGGAAGATGAGCCACCAGCAAAACTTCTGGATGATCTATTCAGGAAGACGAAAGTCACACCTTGTATATACTGGCTACCTCTGACAGAGGCACAGGTGAGTGCCTTTAATCATTGAGCACTTTATAAGTTTCACCTATTCATATTTTTGCTTAAATGCAGTATTGTCTTCAAAATAACTTCAAGCCTAAAAGTAAGGCTTGTTGTTCGCAGAAGAGTTTGACATCAGGTATTTACCTGTCTTCTATATTCCTGTGTAACACACACCCAGCAGTGAACATTATTAACCCATAACTGCCAACCTTTGCGATTTCATAGTAAGGTTTCCTGAAAGGACCTTTAAATTATGGACTTTGAAACACCAGAAGAAATTACAACCATTGAAATCGAATCTGAATATTAACTTGTCCAAACAAAGCTATAGTGGCTTATTGGTTGGCATCCTGGTTAGAATACTACATTTGGACTAGTCTTGGTCAGATACTATGGTGCTTCATTCGGCATGGCACTTTACTCCAGTAGCCTTGGCAAATAACCTCTTTTGTTGCTGTGCCATTAGGCATCAATCCAAATCAAACATGACTTTTCCAGGTTTGCTTGACATCTGAATTTTAGACAGTGGAGTGTGACAAGGAATGAAACTAACTTTACAGAATACCTTATCTTCTCTGGTTGCTTGTAGTAAATGCCCACATAATCAAGTTTTTGCTTCTGCAATGTAGCGATATCTGGAAATGTTATTCAGCAAATGAAAACATGTTGAAAGCAAAGGAAATATATGCCTTCTAAAAGGTCCAGATAGTTGGCACAAAACTATAAATAACTATTTAGATACTTGGTTTAATCTTTGGGAGGGGTAAGGTAAAAAGATTTGACAGTTGCATTTATTGACTTTTACTTGTGATAGTTCTTCTTATGGCGAGAGAGAGGTGATTGCCAGTGGCTGCCACATGAATGAAAAAATCCCTAACAGGGTTTGCACTTTAGTTAAAGTTCACTGAAAACCATGGAGAAATGAACACATCAATCCAGGCCTATTTCACCTAGGTCATTGAAAGTTGTTGAATTTTAGATTTTGTTTACAAAATAAATGATTGCAAATTTTACTTTTGAGTCATTTATCTTACGTTGTGTGACAATTGGAAGTACAGTTTGATTTTCTGTCATTATGCTAACAGTTCCACTATTATCATAATCCACATTAATCAGATATCATACATAACACCCCTTTCACATGACGTCGTAAACACTCTTTGACATCACAAAGTTTAATTGTCACATTGGGTCCTGGACAAGACATTCTTTAGTTTGAACCTTGCATCAGGAAAGTTTTAGAAATGAGCATTTAAAATACAGGCTACCTAGACAATCCAGCTTAGATGATTTGATTCGTCAGATAGGCCTACTGGCTGATGATAGCGATGGCAATCTATTTAAAAACTATAAATTACACCAGATTATTGGAGCTAGGAAAGTTAAAAGTGAGAATTTTAGCTGTAGCACCTTGACTGAAATGGCGCTTTAAATTGAGTGTGTCACGCATGTAATCAAAAGTGGAACTGATGTCATTTTGAAAACTTGTAAATGTTACACTGCAAATGTTTGTCAACTTTTTGACTAAAATCGGCATACCATATAACAAATTCATAAGTTTTCGAGCACTAGATATGTAATTTTAAAAGGTTTGATCACCAACGTAAAAGGTGTAAACTTCTAGACTATTCATGTGATGATTGTTAGCACCAATCTATTGACTTGTCAACACGGATTAACTTCTTATTCTTGAGGAGTGTTTTAAATTATTGTCTGGATATTCTATTTCCTACTCTGTTTATAAATGCAAAAATGAGTGCAATTGAAACAATAGTAACACAATTTATATTCTTTGATTCACCTGGTTTATATTTCTCTTTTTGGAGTAAATCATGCAAGGTAAATTCTAATATACAAAAGAATTACCGCCAAATTGTACCCTGATAGGAAAAACATGGGGGTATACGTTTTCAATGTCTTCTTAATTCACTTAAAGAAATGTAGGATAGCACACGTTTATTTAATTTAGGGTACCAAAAAATGTTTATATTTTTGACACATTTACAGATTCCTAAAGTCTGGAAAATTGCGACTACATGCTATTTTTAGATTTCAAATTTTATTCAGCTTTTGGCATGATATCTTTAACATAAAAATGTAATAATGATGGTAAATCAAAAAAAGTTAGTTCCTCTTAAAAATGTATTATTCAAAATACCTTGAGCATTGCTACATATAACCTTATAAGGGTTAATATAAATTTAATAAATAACTAGAAACAAAATTAGGAAGTAAATATATTTATATGGCATTAATGGACTCGAAATCCTAATAAAACATTATTGAACAGATAGGAGGTTCTGGCATAGTATTCAGTAAAGATTCAAGAAAGTGAAACTTAAGCAGAGCTTACGTTAGTGAAAAATCTTATTTTGGAGCTAAAGTATCCAAAAGACATTACCTAAAAAATAAAAAATGTACATAGTAAGGAACAGTTTCCTAACTTAATCCAGCTGGCTGTGCTAGCTTTGTACATGCCCATCAGCAGGAGCGACTTAGTACAGAACAATATTCATACACTGGTGAGGAACAGATTAAGCTCAGAAAAATCAACAAATTAATGTGCATAGAACTATAGGGAGCATCTTTTAAGATGAAGTGTTAGGTACATAGTGAAAGATGGCCATTTCCTCCTCCCCTCATTTTGTTATCCCCCCATAGTTTTGTAACTAGAGGGTTCCCCTGTTAGATAAACTCCTGGAAGCATCTCTGAAGTGAAAGCACTGGAGTTGCAGCTGGAGAAGAAAGTATAGAAGATAAAGGGCAGTGGTTAACATCTGGATAACAACAGCTTTCTTTTTAAATATCTAAAGCGCTGTCCGTTACGGATCACTGCCATCTCA
>QKMX01145714.1:0-10176 GCA_003401595.1 Venustaconcha ellipsiformis
AAAACCACCTACCCACGAGAAGCTACTGGCAAGCTTTCTCTCATATCGACATTCGACGTTGTTATTATGTCTTGTTATTCTCATTGAAAATGGTGTGATCTTAATATGGGTTATTAATATTTTGTTTCAAGATCATACTTATAAGCCAGAGGTGCCTGTGGCATGGCCTGTTGCCCATCTCTGTTAGCACAAGATTGTTATCACTACTCCTAAGTTGCTAATGAATATCCATGAAAATTTGCACCAACATTCATGACAAGGACTAGTTGGTCCTAAAAAGATAATGTACAGACATCCAATACTGCCACTAATCACTACTTTTCCTGAATGGATTTTCATATCGTGGAGTTTCTTTGAAAGACTTCTATGATGTCTGGTTGGTCCTAAATGAAAATGATGCTGACCTGAGGTCCCTTATGGCAACCACAGCAGCTGTCCTGAAACTCTTATCACTAATCTTCCTAAGTCATATTCACAAAAAGACTTCTTGTGATGTCCAGTTGGTACTAAGGGAAAATGTGGCAATCTGGCCTGCAATATAGCCACCACAATGGCCAGCAAGAAAATCTTGTTACCACTACCTATAGATGGCTGGTCAGGTCTTAGTTGTGCTTTCACCAAACGATGACTTTGATTTTGTTGGTCTTTTAATGGAAATGGCTAGCTAAAATCCTATATGGTCACTGTGGCAGCCATCTTGAAAATCTTTATACTGCTCTAAAACAAAGTCATATCAACAAGGGGTTTTCACCAAGGGAATTTTTATAATGTAAAACAGAAAATCTTATCATTAAGGGATTTCATCAGGGGACATTTTTTATAATGTCATGTTGGTCTTTAATGAAGATGTTGCTGGTCAAGTATGGCCACCATAGCAGCCATCTTGAAAATCTATATATCACTAATCCTCCTGAACCAAAGGTAATGTTGACAAGGGGTTTTCATCAGAAGACTTTATATGATGTTTGATTGGTCCTAAATGAAAATATGGTGATCTAACCTTCATTAAGATCACCAAAGTTGCCAGCTTGTTTGGACTGGTCATATCAGCATAATGTTTCTGCCAAAATAAGTCCTAATATCTGGTTGGCTCTCAAGGGATATAGTGCTATCTCAAATATGGCTACCATGATGTATTCTTGAAAATTTTCTTGTTACTCCTATAAACAAAGCCATGCAGCACGGGATTTTAATCTGAAGACATTTTATAATGGCTTGTTGGTTCTTAATTAAATTGTACCAAATGATCTGATGTCCATTATTGCCACCATTTTAACATTGTTTTAACTGCTCCTTTCAAATTGAAAGTTGTATTGATATGGGGTTTTCTTCAGAAGACTTATTCCAGTGTTTAGTTGGTCCTAAATGAAAATAATAGTCTGACCCCAAGGGATATTGTAATTCTAACCTTTCCAGTGAATAGCTATATCAATATAGGGATGTTACTGATAGACGACTGGTCATAGTTAGTTGGTCCAAAATGATAGTGATAGCCGTACATTTAATATGGTTGCTATGATGTGGTCTTAAAATCTTATTGTCACTACTCTCCCAGTTAGTGGCCATCGAAATGGGGTTTCGCCAAAAGAAACCCTAATCCTAATGAGGTCTTTTTGGTTCTAGGTGAAAATTGTACCAGCATATCCACCAGAACAGCTAATTTGTAAATCTTGTAGTATCTTATGGAATATCAGGGATTGCTGGAATATGCAGTCAGTGTTTGAAAGGTTGATTCAACCAGGAGAGTGGAGTTCCTTTCATGTTAATTGTTAAATGTGACTAATTTTCAACATCTCTTCACCTTACTAAAGACAATACATCTTTATTTTAGAGAGCTGACTTCACATGAACTCTGTGAATGTCAGTACCTGTCTGGTATGTGGATTAGGTAATTGCATTTATTTGTTCATTACATAGGTAGCAATAATCATACATCACTCCATTTTGCCATAGCTGTATGACCTAGATATATTTATTTACACTTGGGACTTCACCCTCAATCTATAGTGTACATGCACCTGCACCATTTTTATTAACCTTCACACTGAGCACTATGAAAGAATATACCATAATTATGTAGGCACAGGGGATTGTCTTGCAACACATATTGCTTTAAAATGACATGATACACACTTGTCTACCCCTCCTTGTTGTCAAACTCAATCTCTCACATTTTAGAGAGAAATTAAGTTGATGAAGGCTTGAATTTGGACCAAGAAAAATCTAAATAATAATAATGATATTTGTAACCATTTTTCCTTCAATACAAACCCCACTTCTGCAAATATATAGTCTGCTGTGACCTTGACATACTTGTATGCCTTTGTGTTCAATCTAGACCTAAAGCAGACAGAACTAGTCTAAGGGCATTAATAGTCATTTTTGTAGCTTACATTTGGCAGCTCCTGTTTCAGCATGTAAGCTAATAAATATCAGATATAGTTTGCACCATATTTTCTCCAACAAAATTCCAGCCCAACTATACACACACATCTCCCATTCATTATGGGCAGGCAGATCTGGGTCTGTGCTGTTCCCATTTAGTTGTATGTCAGGCACAGATAAATACAGTAATTCAATTTTTGACATAATTTACTTCATTGACAGACTGGTTGTTATAGCAAAGTACATTACAGTGTATTATGGGGCTGAAGGAATCAGACATGCAGTATTAGATACAAAACAGCTGCTTGTTTATGATGCTGCAATCATTTCTTTTTTTTTTGTTAGTACTTAAGACAGATCTGCCTCAGTTCTTTTTGTACTGGTTTGTTTTTTTTTTGTGGGTGGAGGGCAGGTAGTGTCATGGAATTAGTAGAAAGGCCACACTGAATTTTGAAGCAGTTTTGGATCCATAATTCACACACAGAAAAAGTCCAAAGCGGTTTAGAGGGCATGGGGTAGTGTGTGGGAGTAAGGTTGTTTTCATGTCTCCATCAAAATTCATTTAATAGTGTTAAAAAACATTTCTGATATGAATAATTTGCCCTTAAATTCCTACCCACCCCCACCCCAGCATTTTCAGTTATAGACTTGCTGATTCATGGTGAATTCTATGTGCTCATTTTGAAACCTTGAATATGTTTTCTTTAAATCTAGATTATTCTAGGATGCAGAATTCACAATTAATTCTCAAAAAGTTCACTGCACAATCAACAAAAAAGGCACATTTTATTTTCAAGCCATTTTTTAAAATTAGATTCCATCTATATTCAGAGATTTCACCCTTTTTTTACAGATAGAAGGTGGAACTTTTCCCCTTTTATATTTTCAGATTAAGTATGGACTCTCCTGATGACCCATTGTGAAATGTCATTTGTTTCTTTATAAAGGCTGATTTTCATGAGTTAGTGCTGCAGTGTCACAGTTGTGATTATCTTCTTTTAAGGAGGTTATTCATTTTTTTTGTGCCTAGTGTTATACTATCATTTGCCTAGTGTTGACCAGTGTTTTGCCTAGTATTCTTACCTTGTATCAAGCCATATTCAAGTATATAGGACTGATAATATAATAGGGCTGGGATGCCTGACAATACACTCTGCATAGTCAGTATGTATCCACTTGTAAGTCAGATCCAGCTGCAAACTTGATAGACCAAGTTCTGTTATTGCATAAAGTGCTGACAGATGTTGGTGTATGCTGTTTGCAGTAATCAGAACAAAATACATCAGCACTGATCAGCCCATGGTATCAAATCAGGGTCCATGTTTGCAGTTGGACTTAGGCAAGTATCTGTGGTACTGCAGATAATCTTATAACTAGGTGGGGTACCCAAAGGAAAGGATTAGTTCTGTTATTGCATAAAGTGCTGACAGATTTTGGTGTATGCAGTTTGCAGTAATCAGAACAAAATACATCAGCCCATGGTATAAAATCAGGGTCCATGTTTGCAGTTGGACTTGCAGGCAAGTATTTGTGGTACTGCAGATAATCTTATAACTAGGTGGGGTACCCAAAGGAAAGTATTATTCATTTACTGTTACAAAATTTTTCATGATGAACAAAAGGCAGAAATCTTCTATGCATTTTTTTTATCATATTTGTCCACAGTCATATTGTATTCTCCTGGGGGAATGCAAAAATAGCAAAGAAAGAAAGAACTTTGCATCATAACAAAAATTTAGCACATTTTAATTTGTAACCTGTAGGATTCAGTATTGCCTCAAAAATGGGGTCAAATTCTGAGCAATACATATTATGTAGATGACAGATCTGGTGGAAGTAACCCTCTCAGTGTCAAGGTACTAGAAAAGCAGAAATGTGAATACCAGGTATTCACACTGCTTTTAACATTGAAAAATTCAATTGTATGAAATAATTCTTTCAAGTCCCAGAGAGTTGTACAATTTTCTGATTTTGCATCATTTGATTGCTTTTGCTATCATATACCCCATGTATGCTTTGTAACAAAAAAAAGCTCAAATGCATATTGGGAATGGAAAAATTCTGAAACTAAATCTAGTTAATCAGAATAGCTTTATCTAGGAAGGAAGGCTTTAGGGCTATAATGTTGTTCTATAGTTAAATGTAGGTAATTTAATGGAGGTAATTTAGTTTTGTATTTTGTATTTGATATTGTTCATGCTCTGTAAGTACATGGTTTTAGTTCTTTCATTTAATTTTTTTTTTCTTTGTCGTTTTTCAGAAGTAGTTTTATCTTTTTGTTAATTTCTCATTTTTCTAGGGTGGTTTGGTTGGAGAGCTAGCATCATTAAAGATTGCATCCACTGGAACCCCAGGGATCAAGATCATGCTGAGTGATCGAGAAAGACGATTAAACTGGGAAAAGGGGCAGATTGACTACATGGATAGAGATTCATTCTCAAATATTCAAAGAAAACTAGATGAGACTTTGAATAGTACTACTTCCACACCTGCCCTACCATACACAACATCTCCATTTAGTAGTGGAGGTGTTAAGAGTTCAATAGAAGCAGCTGTGACTTCTCCTCCTGCCAAGCCTGCAAGCACAGCATCCCCTTTAAGTAATGGTGGTGTAAAGAGTCCAACAGATCCAGCTTTGACTTCTCCTCCTGCCCAACCGGAAAGCACAGCATCCCCTTTAAGTAATGGTGGTGTAAAAAGTCCAACAGATACAGCTTTGACTTCTCCTCCTGCCCAACCTGAAAGCTCAACACCTCCATCAGGCAGTGGTAGAGGCCGAAGTATGGTGATAACGGCAACTTCCAGTGTCAAGCCTGTAAGCTCAGAAAAGAAGAGTTAAGTAGACTGTCGCGAGAGACCTTGAGAAAGAATGCAGTTAATGTATCTGAAGAACAAGACAACTTTTGCAGGCTTCATCTCAGTTGCTACATTTTTTTGTGACAATAGTTGGGCAAGTGAAATGTGAAATTGCCATAAAAAATTGTTGTTATCCATGGCCTTGTGGATTTGAATGGATAATTTTGTAAGATTTCTTCTATATTGGCCTTGCAACTAAGTTTCTTTTGAAGTGAATTGGCAGTTTAATTCTCAGATGTCAAATTATGTGAATGTTAGCAATGGTATGTTCATGATACTAGTGCACAGTTCTTTTATTTTGGTTTTCAGTTTGGTCTTTTGTTCACTAAATGGTGAGTAGGTTGATCATTGCTGGAAATCGTGTATATCTTTTATCAGTAAAATATGGTGGAGAAGAAAAATCATAGCATGTTATTTTACAGGTGGAATTTTGCTGCAAGATTGTGACTTGCTTGGTGTGAGCGTTATTGATGGAGTAAGACCGGTAGTAGTTTAAAACAGATTGTGTGGCGAGTATACATTTGACAGTTCATTTGAAACTCCTTTGTAGTCGCTAATAGTTTTAAAATATATGAATAAACTTTGTTTTCTTGAAACAATGAGGACTGAATTTAATAACAATACAGTGCTTTTTATTTTGTTTTTTTTTTTCTGGTCACTTTCCGGATTTCAGGTCTGCTCAAATAATGTGCACATCTTTTGATAGTGAAATATGGATGGCAAGACCACTCATAGCATACTTAACTTGCAGCCCCACCCCACCTACCAGGGTCAACAGAAGATGAGTTCTTTTTATATATTTTTCACCTGTGCATTGATTTTGTGAATGTACTGTTGTAAATGTAAGATAAAGAGGGAGGTAAAAATTGATGTATTTTTCAGGTGAGATGGAACCATTTAAGATTTGTTTAGGTTGTTATGGGTCATTGCTACACTCGCCTATGAAATGTTTGGTTTTTTTTATAAATTCAATATTAATATATTTTGATCTAAGAAATTTAATTTAGAATTGAGGTATGGTTCTGGAATGTTTAAAAGGAAAAATGTACACTAATTTATGGTTATTATTGGGGTTGGGGTCCTGAAATTTTTCTCTGAGATTGTGTAGGTTTTCTGTCACTATGCTAAAAAAATTTAGACATGGAGGATTTTTGAATGGTATAATTCATTAGAAATCTTGCATAATAAATTAGCCTTGTACCAAAGTTAATTCTTTCTTTTGTACTTTATATTTGCTGCAGAGTGAATTCAGCAATCATGTATTCTATCAGAAGTGGGACTTTTTTGGCCATGTAGACTTTTTTTTGTTTGTATTTATTTGGTTGCCATGAATACAAAACAGCTGCTTCTACCCCACATTTCTGCGTGACAGAATTATTTTTTTTTTGGCATAATGAAAGCTATGTACTTGTATTTTCTCAATAATGCCACTTGTCCCATCTTCCTGTGGTTGTTCCTGTGTTTGTTGGATTAGTCGCCTTGCATATGTTACATATGAATCGTAGCTTTAAATTGTTCATAAGTTTGTCAATATTTGTTTTAAAATTTGTGCATCCTTCAGAAAGAAAATGTTTTGAAGAAAACTTGGATTTGAAAATTCAGAGCGGGAACAGATTTTGTAGTTTGTAAGAATACAGATACAGACTTGATTACACACATCTGAGGAAACACCATACTAGAATTTACGACTCACAATCCAAGGGTCACAGGTTTAATATCTGCACATGCCAACCCAAGGTTGGCTCCCTCAGTGTGTCCCTAGAGAAAAACAATGTTTTGATTTCCACTGAATAATATGTTCAATGTGCCATTATACCAAGCAGCCAGTGAACTCATCTGAACCATCCTCATGTCCTTAAGTGAGTTAATGTAATTGAGTTTCTAATGAAAATAGGTCCACTGTTTATTTTTCCCAGCCCCTGCTACTGGTAGATAAGCTACATAAATTAGCTATGCTATCACAGACAATGTTATAACAATTTCCATTCTAACACTGATACATTTTGAATTTGTGACTAATAGTTTTGTTCTTTTTCCATTTTCTTTTTGTATTATTGTTTTGTTACTTAAAAGTTAGAAAGGTTGGCAACATTCCAACATGATGTGAAGGGTATACTTATAAGTTAAGTCAGGCTGCATACAACAGACACCCTGATCTGATATCACATAATGCGCTCACAGATCATAATCTGTGTAATTTGCAGCTGGACTCAATTTAAAAGCATAGTACTTTTTTCTGATGAGTTTTTGAGCAGTTGTAAAGTTCTTTTGTAGCATTTGGCATAGATTCACCATGAAAGATGGTTCCATTATGTAAAAGCAAATTTCAGTTATTGATATCTGTTAAATCATTTTACTGGGCAATCAGGCCAGTGTGACATTCTGTCCTTGGTATGTCTGTAAATGTGTCACTGATGGATTTTGTTTTCTTTCTCATCTGCATTTATCAACATATAAAATTTTCTTTCAACTTGACAAGAATGCATATCTCTTTATAAGAGAGTTTCAGTTTGATTTCAGATTGCATGTGAGCATGAGACATGGATACATGTATATGAAATGTCGTTTATGGGTGACTTTTATTCACACATTCAAGTTTCCTTACTAGATCACAAGACTTCCATTGTTAAGTTCTCAAGTTTATATATACATACTTGCACTCAAAACTTCACCTGGACTTGATTTTTGAAATCTGGTTAGTCAATGTTGGGTCACAATGCAAAATGACTCTTTATCAGACTTTCAATACTTAATTGGTCTGTTCATTGAAAGCCGCCAATCAGACCCTCATGGTTTGAATTAAGGTTAAGTTTGAACATGAGAATGGTTTATTAATCAAGGTTTCAGTAAATGTTAGGTCTACTAGGTACAGACCAGAAGAGCTTGTAGATATATATTGAAAATTTTTGTATCACTACTTATCCTGAATGTAAAGGCATATCAGCTTGGGATTTTTACCAGAAGACTTTTTGTTATGTCTGGTTGGTCCTAAATAAAAATGGAGCTACCCAGTTGTCCATTATGACCACAGCTTTGATTGTCTTGAAAATCTTATCACTATTCCACCTGAACGGATCTCATGTTGTTATCATTGTGTTTTCACTGAAAGACTTTTATGATGTTTAGTTGGTTCTAAATGAAAATGGTGCTGATTTGACATTCTTTATGGCCGTCATGGCAATCATCTTGCAAATCTTGTTACTGCTCCTAGACTGAAAGTCATGATGACATGGGGTTTTCATCCAAAGACTCATTATGATCTCTAGCTTGTCTTGAATGAAAATGGTGTGAATATGACCTCAAAATATTGCCACCATGGCAGCCATCTTACAAAAATCTTTTTGCTGCTGCTGTTCCCAAGTGCAAAGTAATACCAATATGGGATTATCACCAGAAGACTGCATATAGTATCAGGTTCATCTTTAAAAAAAGTTGTGCGATTCTGTTATCCAGTGTGACTGCTGCAATACCTAGCTTGACATTTTTGTTGCTACTCAATGGTAGAAAATAATATCAACATTGGGTTTTTGCCACAGGACTTCTTATTATGTGTTTTTGGCACTAAATCAAAATGGTGTGAATCTGACATCCAGTATTGGTACCATGTTAAGCATCTTGGAAATCTTATTGCTATTCCTAAATAGAATGTATCAACATGGAGTTTTTGCCTGAAGATTATAATGTCTTTGATCCTGAATGGAAATGGTGCTGATTAAGAATCATATATGGCCATCAATACAGCCATCTTGAAAATCTTGTCTCTACTCCAGAATGGAAGATCATATCAATGTTGTGTTTTTGAAAGACTAACTATGGTGTCATGTTGGTTCTGAATGAAAATTATGCCATTTGACATATTATATGGCCAAAATGGACATTTTGAAAAATCTTACTTAGGGTACATTAGAACTGAAGGTCATATTGACATGTGATTTGCAGCAAAAGATGTCTTGTGATATTTATATCTACCAGGTCCTAAATTAAAATGGTTTCTAGCAGAAAATATGGCTGCCACAATGAACATATTGAAAATCTTTTTAACTAATCCTTGTTACCTAATGATCAGATGGGCATGGAGTTTTCTCCCAAGGTCTTCTAAACGGTGTCTTATTCATCTTAAAAAAAGTCCAATTTTCCATCAATTATGGGTGTCATTGCAGCTGATTTGAACTGCTCATCAATCCAGAATATTGACCTTGATGGTACTGATCTGTCTTTGTTTGAACTTGATATAATGATTTAGTGTCCTTTTTACTTTTCTGGGTATGCTTCTTGGCAGATTCTGTAATCAGAGTTATCTCCCTTGATCTGAATCCCTGATGCAGCATCTCAGTAGATATGGCAACTAGTTATCGCTTATGTTTGTATGTTACTGTATTATTGTTCTGTTATTAATTGGAATTCAACATTGCATTATTCAGGGACACTTGTGAAATGCTTAAGAACAAACTTTTTAAATATCAATGTCCACAAGATCAGAGATGATGATTGATTCTGATAGAAATGATTTGGAACATAATGATTGATTCTGATAGAAATGATTTGGAACATAAGAAAGCTTTCTTTAAGGTGAACTAAGACCACCTGCTCTATTCTAAGTGCCAAATTGTTGCAAATAATTCTTTAGAAATCAAACTTACTACATGTTCTAAGAAATATGCATTGTTGGTGGTCCTGTTTCTACTCAACCTAAGAGTTTCGGAAAATTTAAGTTTTAGTTTTGTATTGTTTTGTTTTGTTTTTTAGGTTTTCTGTTTTAATACAAGTTATAGTTTGTAAAAAAGGCATACAAATTTATATGATTTGCATATATGATGAATTAGTTCTGTGTGATTTACTTGAAGTACAGAGATTTGTGAAACCAATTTATATTTGGGAAATTTCAAAGGCTAGACAGAAGCATAGAAGCTGAAGTATTTTTGTCTTGTTTGTGTC
>QKMX01145804.1:0-10692 GCA_003401595.1 Venustaconcha ellipsiformis
TTATTATTATTATTATTATTATTATTATTATTAGTGCAGTGAAGTTCAGATCATGATCAATACCGAGGAGAAAAGTTTATTACAGGAGCTCCAAAGACATTTGGAAACTGACAGGGTACAATCAGAACTCTTAGACTGGACCAACAGTGTTCCAGAACAGGACGAAATGAAGAAAAGAGGTCCTGAGTTAATCAAAATGCGGATTCAAGATGCTATTTTGGAGTGGGTATCGGCAGAGAAGGGCCCATTAAAAATGGCTTCAGTAACCATTAGAGATAAATGCATGAAAATACAAGATGGACTTGATTTGCGAATCAGAGCCATACAAAAATTGGAACTCGGTTTGTACTTGCCAGAAAGTTCAGACGAATATGCCACTGAAGATGACGAGGAGATATCAGTTAAAGTTGTTGTTGTGGTACTACTTGCGCTTACTGCTATTTTTTTAAACTTCTACACATTGTTTGCAGCTGCAGCAAATTATTTGTATTCGATCTTCATATCACGGGAAACAGCAAAGAAGAACAGGATACAAAAAATGACTGAAATGACAAAAACTGCTATAGGAGAACTTCTAAAGGGAGATTATCTAAAAAAGGTCATAAGTGATTCTTTTACAGACCCTCACAGCAAATGGTTAACTAAATTCAAGAAAGACACTCTAAGAAAAATATCTTCTATTAAGGAGGTGATGCTACAGATGGAAAGCGACTTAAAGAAGGGAAGGAACACGATCACTTTGCTCCTGCCATTGCATACAGAGCTGCAAAAATGCTACAAATGTTTAAAAGAATTAGAAAAGTAAAAGCATAATCATTGCTCATTCCGTCATCAGTGTCGCGAATGGTCAATGTCTGTCGCTCACCTGCAAACAGCAAGTGAGACCGAGATCGCGTTTCTGAAGTATTGTTTTTTGTCTCATTTAAACTATACAACTTTGTGCAAAAACATGAGATACACTATTTCTTTGCTTGTGAAAGTTGATACTAGTTTGTACAATATGTTTGATTTTAATGCTAATGACATCTCAATGTCTTGCTTTTTGTGTTCCGGTTATTTAACTTCATTTTACAGAGGTTTTTGTAATGTCTTCAGTTTGCGTAAGATAAAGGTAAGTTAAAGTCACTATGTAATTGTTATATAATGTTCCAAACCAAATATCATTATAAAGCAAACAAAGTGCCACAAACTAAGCCTCACTAAGTTGTCCTTATTGTTGCATCATGCACAACTGAATCTCTGTAACTTAATAAATGAATGTTGAGTCAGTTCTGCCAAAGATGCCTCAGATTTTGATTCAAGAAAAGTGCAATCTATTATCCAGCCAAATAAAAATACAGAAAAACAAAATGGACTTTTTGTTTCAAAAGGTACACAAAGTTGGTTATTAAACATATTATTTAGTTTTATTGTGAGTTAGGACAAAGAAAGATGAAATCTTAAGAAAATTGAAAATAACATAGAGAACTTGGCAAAAGCATAACAAACAGTAAAGCTAAAAGACGAATATGTACTTTTAAACTGTATACACCATTTTATTGTTTATTATTACTGATAAATTTTGCACAAAATGGAGTCATCCAAGATGTATACACATTACATTTACAAAATGATTTGAAGACAAAGTCTAGAGCTTAGGATGTTGGAGATTTTTGCAAACGAAACATACGGTAGAATCCATGAACATCTTTTACTTTCATTCAGCATCTTGGATCCTGTTTTGCATGCGTGAAGTGCACAGTTATGTATTTAAATTTTGGAAACAAAGAACAATATAAATATAATTTACCTAGCATCGTATAAAACAGTGATAATCAGTTCGTGTAGCATACTGATACAAGAAAATAGTTACAACATAGGGCCACTGTTTTAAATGTTTATTAAATAAATGCTTACATTTCCTGTCATATTTCACAGTAGACAATTTAAATGTGCAAAGATTGTTACCAGACAAATAGTGTGCCTTAGACGAAATCTATCTAGACATTAGAGATGGCAAATTGAAGTTCAGCTTTGTTGGTAGAATTGAGATCTGCTAGAGATTGCTCCGTTTACGAAATCACAGCTAGCCTCATGCTATCTTGATGCCTTTTTGTTTTAGAAACATTTTCTAATAAAGAGCAATGAGAAGCGTCTTGCAGAAATCCTTTAGTATCTTGTAAGTAACGTTGCATACATCTAATGTGTAAATACATTTCATTTGCACAGTTTATTGTGTTATGTGCTGGTTTCTATAGATGCTTTAAACGTGAACACAATACAATACATATACCGGAAAATGTAAGTTAATTGTGTAGTTATATGAAACACTAGTGTACATTCTTTGAAGTGTTTAAATAATTGTATTGACATTAATTTGATTCCATTGATCCCTATTTAATAGCATACAGTCTTTTCAGTTTCTCGAAATTTAGTGAAAAGTTTATTCAAATTTACTAACTTTTTCCCCTTCGGATTTGAAATTAATGAAATTCGCACAATGTACATTTTAACTTCTTCATTTTCTGATGCACTAGTTTTCTATATCTGTAATATTCGAGAAACCCTGTTCCTTTTAAAAACATCTGTGTCCATTCCCATGAAACTATATTTGTAAATTTATTATGTTGTTGCTGAAGTCATGGTCTACAGTAGGATGTACATCTCCATGTGTTTAACAAATCCTTTATTTTAACATAAATACTTTTATCGTCTGGTTTTTATCTGCTAAGCAATGTATCATTTTTCTAACTCAATCATGTTATAAACTACAACACATTTGCTTTGCCTGCCTAGGTTATTTTATTAGTTTTAGTTGCAGTATGATGTAACATTATTTGTTTCCTATTTTTCAATCGTTTTCTAAATCCAGTACTGAATGTATCTTTAAATTCTCTGTTCATATATTGTTTGCTTTAAATTTAATATTTTTGCATGTATGTATATTAAAAATTTTTCAACGCTGATAATTTGGTTCCTGAATAAATTTTTTAATGCTGTCATGTCCATTTACCCTGACATGAGCGCTTTTAGTCTTGTACTAATAAGATTTAATACCATGATAGTAGTATCTATACTAGAGTAGATAATAAACCCCACCCCATTTTGTTTTCAGAATATATTTAAACACTGTACTATCAAATTTACGTACCAGCAGTAATAAGCAAGTCTGCAAACTATACTTTGACACCATCTAAAGAGATGGAATTGTGATTACTTTTTCACGCATTATTACTGGAGTGCACGATAAATTGTATTATGTGCTGGTACTCAATGATAACAGGCAGGAGTTAATTTACAGGTGCAATATAAATTTTTCCGTTACAAGATGGTAGCAGTAGCTTTTCGTGTCCGTATACTGCAGAATGTTGAAACAGAACTAAGGCTTACAATTAAATAACAGTTTCAAATTAGGTGAATTTTTACAAACCTAATACATGTGCTTTTTGTATTTAATTCGTCATATATAGACTTGTTATAGTTTAGTGTTTATTTGTTTGATTATGAGTAGTCGGTGTTGGGAACATATTCCTGAAACCAAATAATTAGCCAATTACTTAGAGCAGATGTCATAATGTATAGTATTCATGAGAATTTATGGTAGCACGGATTTGTATAACAAACTAGTCCTAATTTCCTAACCTGATGAGTTCTGTTAGTATTTTCGCGAATTGTGTTTGGAAATATGAGATAGGAATGATCTTTCTGTCATACAAATTTGAAGCAAGTAAAGGACATGCAAGTGAGGAATTATTGTTTCGTGTGGTTGTTAGTTGTTTCAAAGAAAATTATATCTGTCGTATTTGCGCGGTTCAGACCTATTTAGTTGAGAATTAATGTTGTATTGATATCCTTGGAAACTGGGAAACATGGACTTCAAACCAAACCGAGGACAATTTTGTTTGATTATCTAATCAGCAAGACCACATGTATGTTTTATTATGTGGCATGATTGTCAATATTTGCATTTGTGCAACCATATTTTGTGGTTCACTTTCCTTAATTTATCGATTAAATATGCCTTATTACACAGATTCTTTAGACCAAATGAACTTATCTGTTGCGGCCTGTTTCATTTAACTTTGTTACAATTATTACAATATATTGATTTGTCCTGTGGCAGATAATGTTAGTGCAGCTGGTGGTATTCCTTCTGTTGTTGATCCCAAATGGTGGAGGAACATGCTGTTAGGGGTATTGCGTGTGTCACGCGTGTGTTTCTTTAAAATTTGTACTATCTGTCATACGTTATTACTATATAATGGTAGTAAATAATATTTTATTTAGTTTGAATCCTATCTCAACAGTAGAAAATAATATATAAGTCCCAGAGGTATTTAGGTTGATTAAAACAATATCCATTAGATAACTACTGTAGACAGTTGTGTGCTTTCTCTTTTTCACCAATTCTATATAGTAATATTTTTATGCAATTTATACTTTTTAGCAAATCACATTGAACATTGAAATTAAATCATCTATATAATTTTCTTAGCATATTAATTATTATTTACACACTATTCATTATGATTTTAAGTTTTAACAAATGCTCCAATCTTTTTTACTAATATCAATTTAACTAGGAGGAACATGTAACGTCAGCAACGGGGTTGACAGTTACTGTACAATTCAATCTATTGTTTTATTTTTTTAATTCGGTCAACAATCTTTGTGGCCTAACTCCTGCAACATTGAAGAAAGAAAGATGTATACGCTGTACATTTAGTAATCGGAGACTGTATAGTTAAAACAATATATCACAACAACAGGATATTTTAGGAACACTTGTAGAACTGACCTTCTTAAATATCATGGGGTATGGTAATCGTCTATACAGTGCAGTGAAATGATCTTTATATGAGTATTAAAACTGTCATGAACTGCTTCGATTAAAAACAGCTCTGGAACTGAAGTAACTTAAAATTTACGACACATACTTGCAAGATAATGTTGACATGATGAATGGCAACAAAATAATTGAACCTGAATACAACGTACTTATCAAAGGAAATTGTTCTATAGATAGGAGAAAGGTATTAAATTTGCATTAAAATCGATTAAATCAAAATTTAGTTTGCTTTATAGTATTATTCAAACAACTACAAATATAAATTTCCGTGCAAACAGTTCTCTATATTGCCTTATTCATAAACAATTTTCTAAATTGAATACAACACTCTTCAGTGTATATGCATACATATCATACACCACTAGTTATATAATTTGAAGATTTTAGGATTGTTCATAGCAAAAATTGGAAAGATTTACAATGTACTATGAAATCGATGTATAGCAATATACTTGGCTAAATTTACAGATATTGCAGTTAGATCTTATTTTCAGCACAAAATCTAACCAAATGTAGAGCTTTATACTTAGAAGTAATTAGTACACATATTTAAACTGGTAAATAAGCCATACTTTTATGTGACTTTACTGGTAACACTGTATCCTGGTCTAACCATTTCTAAACGTGATGCATAAAAGTATTCAGGGAAATGTAAATTATAAAAGGGTTACAGATTTATATCTCGGATTATTTGACTACTTAAAGTACCAAGGAAAGATTTTTCCAAAAGTGTCCACTAGAGTTGATTTTGCATCTACACCTCTTTTAAACACTTTAAAATGGATACAGTTTAAGGATTACTTTATTTTTACTCTCACACAATCAAGGTTATTTTTGTCATTTGTACTAACAAGTTTATTTTTACTGCTCGTACTATCAAGGTTATTTTTGTTGTTCGTACTATCAAGGTTATATTTGCTGTTTGAACTATCAAAGTTATATTGGCTGTTTGTACTATCAAGGTCATTTTCGCTGTTCGTACAATCAATATCATTTTTGCTGTTTTTACTGTCAAGGTTATATTTGCTGTTTGTACTATCAAAGTTATTTTTGTTGTTCCAACTATCAAGGCTAGAATGTTTTAATGTTTTTTAAGATTACAAGGAACATTACCACAACTAGTGTACTTCTAAGTAAAACAATAATGGATTATAGGTACCAAAGGTTTTTAAAGAGTATTTTAAAAAATCTTTTTAATATGCCGGTAGAGTTTTATGGAACGGTTTGCACCATTATATTCAACAAGCACGCTCCGTTTCAAGTTTGAAGAAGTTATACTCTGCAAATATACCGATGAATAATCTTAATTTTATGACTCAAAACAATTGTACCTTATTACCGTGCTATATCTATGTGGTAAAAGTATGTTCACCTGTATAATTTGCAATTATTTGTTACATTTTGTATTTTGTGCAGTAGCTGCTAAGCTTTTGTAGATTTATCTAAGTAAATGTATGTTTGTTTCATTTGCACGGCCATTTTATAAACTAGCTAGTAGTTAATATGTCACTGGATAGATAACCTCAGTTGTTGGTAGTAGCAATAGAATTATAGTTTGATCTAATTGCTTGATCTTATTACCGTATAGACATTGTATTTTTATAACGAGTTTGATTTGAGCAATACCAGGGAATATTAAGAAGGTATTCATATGTCTGATAGGTATATCATGTTATAACATTAAATGTAGTATCTTGGAAAAGCTTTTAATCATACTTAGTAGAAAGCTAATATTAGCAAGACATAAAAGAACATTATGAACTAGATATGTGTATATTTATTAGTTAGTATGGCATCAAACCGATTAAATATATTACCATGTCAGAGTTAGTATGTCTGAAAAGATATTGGGCAGTTTCATATGCTTAGAATTCTCTAATGCCAAAGTTACATGGAAACAGAATCCAAATAAACTACTTCGGCCCATTGGCTTTTTAGTATCTGATGTTTGTATTTATACATTTATGTTATATGATGGATCTTTATAAAAGAATAAAATCTATCACTTTACAATGTAAGTATGAGGTTGATAAAACGATACATTAAAAGAACATGATGTGGCCAAAGGTTAACTAACATTCAGGTATTTAAGGGAGAAGATATGTGATACATGTGGTACTGTCAGTTGTTCTGCTACATATTATTTAGCCATTATCTTGTATATTATCTTGAGCTATTCTGTTAAACTACAATACTGCTGAAAATATTAGGAGTATTTTTATTTTGCTTTACTTAGGTTGTTGCAATCTATACAGTGTCGTTTGGCTTGTTTCGTTAAACTGTGTGAAGTGTTCTTGAAGGTTTGATATTTGTAGCTATACTGTTCATAGACCAGATAGTTTATAGGATGGTCTTTTATCCGTCATCTGTCCGTCCGTTAGCAAAATTTTGTTATCGCTATTTCTCCTAAACTACTTGAGGGATTTTGTCATGAAGTTTTACAATCACATTTATCTCATGATCTAGCTGGTCCTAGATGGATATCGTTCTACATGAAAATACGAACTAGCCACCAGTGGTCGAGCTTGAATTCGTGTTATATCGTGTCTTGAATGGATGATAGATGGCCATATCAGTGTCGGGTTTCCACTAAAATACTTCTTATAATGTCTCCTTGTCAAAAAATAGAACGATATCAACCCGATGTCAAATAAGACAGCTTTGTCAGCCATCTTGAAAATCTCGTTACCGCTACTCATGAATGAATGGTCATTATCAACATAATGTTTTGCTAAAACGCTTAATAGGATGTGCAGTTGGTCCTAAATGAAGATTGTACCGATCTGAAGTCTGACAGTGGTCGTCACGAAAGTATTTTTAATCTTGCTACATGGATCATCATAGCATCATGTTTTTTGAACGAAAGACTTTTTATGATATCAAGTTGATTAAGAATGGAAATTATGCTAATCTGACATCTAGTAATGCTACCAAAGCAGTCATGGTGATAATCTTGTTGTCTTTTCTCCTGAATGGTTGGTCTAATCAACATGGTGTTTTCACAGAAAGACTTCTTATGATCTCTCGTTGGATCTATATTACAACTATTTGTCACTTTGGCATTCAATGAAGCTGACATCTTGAAAATCGTGTTATTGCTGCTCCTCATGAACGCATTAGCATATGAACCTTGGGATGTCACCAAAGAAGGTATTGGTTCTAAAGGAGAAATGTGCCTATCTTACGTCCAATATGACTGCATTGTCCTATTAGCCTTGGGATTTCACCAAAGGACTACTTATGTCTTGATCCTAAAGCAAAATGGTGCTTACCTTTCGTCCATTGTGGTCGCCATGAGAGTCATTTTAAAAACCTTTGTTATCACAACTTCATCTAAACAGAATGTCGTATTGATGTTGTGTTCTTAGCATAATACGTATGATTTCCAGTTCTATGTAAATACATTACGATGGCCATTCTTGAATATATTGATATTGCTACTCTTAATGGATGGTAGTATCACGTACATTCTAATGAGCGCCACAGCATCTGTCTTAAACATCTTATTATTGGCACTCATAATGAAGGAACTTATTTTGATATGGGTTTTGATCGAAAGATGTCTTGCAATATCTCGTTAGAAATGAAAATGGTGACGATCCGTTGTCTAATTTGACTAAAACAATGGCCAGCATGCAATTTTTTAAGCAGTACTTATCCTAAGTAAATAATGATATCACTACATGGTTTTCACTAAACGACTTCTTAGAATATGTTGTTGATTCTAAATTAAGATAGTGTTGACCTGAAGTCAAATATATGGTCAACTTAAAAAACTTATTTTTGCTAGTCCTCTTAATGAAAAAGAGTTCATATTGTGTGGAGTTGGTGTTAAATAAAAATGGCTACCGCTCAATATGGCCAATATAGTAGATATCTTGAAATATTCTCCAAAATGGTTTTTGCCAATATGACCTAGTTGTACCTAAATCAACATGGTTTCAGTCGTACATCCAATGTGCTGCAACAAAGATTGTGAAAATGTTGCCGTCATTACTACCGTTGACTGGATATTGATTATGACATGGGGTTTTTATTAAAAGACTTCTAATGGTGTCTAGTTTGTCGTAATAAAGATTGTGCCAAGCTGACACCCACAATGGATGTGAATTACGGCAGCATATATCGTAGATTTTGTCATCGTTGAAGAATATCAGAGATGGATTAATCAATCATCATTTGCTAGGAAGAAATTTTCTTATCTTGAATTACTGGAGTTTCTTAATGCCAGTAGAGCATCGTTTGCTTCGATGGACTCTTATTCAATGATTAATGCACAGCTTTTGAGTTTTTAAGATACATTTTCGACAACAAAATTATAGTCTGAAACATTGCTTTACATAACTGGTATGATGTGTGCATTTATTAATAAAGCTTGTATCTATTCGTTTGTCTCTGACTCGAGTCTGTTAGAAACAAAAATTATATATACGTTTCAGTGATTTAATGGTGATAATCCTCTCCAAGTCCTCACCGCGAACCCACACTCACACAAAAACAATATGTATTTCAAATCATTTACTTGCATGTTATCTTTCAATCTAAAGTGCATTATTAATTTGCTTACGAAAATAAAGATGGAGAAATATATTCGTAGCGAAATCTGGTTTATTGGTACAGCAAAAGCAATCATCAGACACTATCTCCAAATCAAAACAGACAAATCTAGGAGAACGTTTTAGTATTCCATAAGAAAAAAAAATATTACTTTATCCTCTATCAATGTATCCCTACTGTAGATGTCCTGTATATTGCTTTGGCCATATTAAATATTGTAAATGTATACACTATTAAAGATATAAAGTACATTATCCATTTGGAGACTGAAATTGTATTTGTCAGATATACGAAACTGCTCTAGCTGAAGGAACACTGTCTGATAAAGTAGACGACCCTTTGTTCTTTATAAAATTTTGACCGACAGACCTCCGACTTACATTGGAACATTTTATTTTCAAATAATATTTATTACATTTGAGAGCCAGCAGCAGAGAGGGTGAACAAACCATTTTGCATGATATCTTATTTTTTGAAAAATAAAGGTTCCTAGAAAAACTGAAAAACAAACCAAAACCGCTAACTGAATAATAGTTGCGCGTTGCTTGACGTGTATCTTTATCAACGTGTTGCAACTTGTTTACGTCTAGGTCATGTACGCGTGGTCTACACCCTACCTGCTGCTGCAATTAAATTATAGTTATATCATTACTGATTGGTGAAGCTCATTCAGCAAGTATAGCTCGAGAACGACAAGAGGCAATCAAAAAAATATTTGCCCATGAGTGATGCTGTCAGACAAAAATTACAGGCTCGTCAGGGGTCTCAAGTAGAATTTGCAGAAGGTGCAGGAGAATTATTTAAACCTGTCACAAAAGCTACTAAAGCACTACTTCACGCGTTGGAGAAAACCGCTGAAGCAACTGGAAAAAATAGCAGATAGAACTAAGAAAACAATAATTCTACGAGATTTTCCTTCAGAAATAACGGCTGCTCAACCAACTCAAGAAATAATCCAGAGTTTTGACAAAACTCGTGATGGAATAGGTGATATAAAAGAACATTTACAAAAACAAAGAATCAGATAAACCAAAAACACCAGAATTAATATGATTAATACATTTTCCCCAAGATCTATTGAATTCATTAGATCCAATAACAAAGAAGATTTGCTTGAATTTGCCATGGAAGGCTATCTGAAGTCCGATTATGCTGGCGAAATTATAAATAATGATAAATGGTACAACTGGATATATCGCATATAGGGAACTTCAGAGATTCCCTGTATGACGTCACAACTAAGCGCTGGCAGGGCTCTGGTTGGCTGAACCACAGCAGCAGAGAGGCTGAACCCTACAACGTTGTAG
>QKMX01145822.1:0-10284 GCA_003401595.1 Venustaconcha ellipsiformis
AGCAGTATTTACACTCGATCAAAATGGTGTTGTTGCAATATGTGATGATCTTATGAAAGCCCGAAAAGTCATGAAAAGTCATCGTCAATGAGGCTGGTAAAAAAAAACACTACGTAAAAGATCGAACTGATGGTTATCGATACCAATTTAGTTTAGAATATACCAAGAAAAAATATGTAGAATCTCGTTACAAAGCTACCAGTTGTTTGCAAAGTTTTGAGTGTCAAGTATAATGGTATATTAAACAAATAACCATACACATCGGGCGATACAGGTACAGTAATTGCATATAGTTACACATTTCAAGGAGAGGCAACAATTATATTAGACATTTGGAAATATATAATACATTTGAGTAATCTACAGTAACACATTCAGGTAAATAAAAAAATGCATATTTCCTCAAGCTACCGTTTACAAAGGGCAGATTATGACGCAAACCCACACTTCATGTTTTGTTGCAAACTTTAAACGCTAGCTTTCGATTTCCATAGTGTGAATAAGTATGCATAATTACAGGCTACATTACTGGCACATCCATTCATTTTATAGTTTCGTCATCAGTTACATGCAATTAACATATCATGCATTTATATGAACACTTACAGCTGCTTATGCATGTTAATTGAATGCCCAGTTAATTACCACTGTATGCATATTGTAATTGCATCCTCAATCACCACTATGTGCATAATGTTATCAGAAGCTCAGTTACCACTCTCTACAGATGGTAATTACATGAATAGTAATTACTATATAAATAGCGCAATTCCATGTTCACTTACCGCTGTATAAATATTGTAAACTCGTGCACAATTACCACTCTATAGATAATATAATTATATGCACAATTACCACTGTTTACATATTGTAATTACGCGCTTAATTAACTGTATGTAAACTATATGTTAGTAATTTCATGCTCAATTACCATTGTAAGCATATTGTATTTACGTGATCAATTAACGCTGTATTTATATGTTACTACATTTTGTACTGGAAAATATAAACGAGTTGGATTTTTATTTTAGTAATACTGCACGAACTTGGGAGTGCAGTATTAGTTCGAGAAAACGAGTTCATATTTTCCAATACAAAGGCAGTAATCGTTTATTGTACAATTCTTTCCTTTTCCTTCCAATAACCTAATAAAAAAGGAATTCACTGCTAGAAACAAAGAAATTGAATTTATGCTGTATTTCAAAATAAATTCGCAACCCAAGATTCATCAATACATAGTAGTAATATTGATGCGCAAACAGCACCACCCAGCGACCTTTGTACTTCGTCTCGCGCTCGACATAAGTGTAAAAATTCTCGATTTAGTCTAATTAAAATTGAAATTTCGAGTCATATTTTGAATGAACGCGCATTGGAAACACTTTCGCAGTTGGTCTGGAATGGAAGGATTATGATTTACAGTTAACCCAACTCAATTCTGCTTTTCTGCCTACGATGAACTGGGTTTATTAAGTCAATTCAGTTTAGTAAGGTGAACATGATTCTAATTGGAAGTGTAGTCGAAATTGCGTACAGTTTCAGCGTATATTAGGCTTTTTATGACATGGGTCATGTCATTCGGATTTGCAGAATTATGAAAGCACAGTTTGAGAAAATCCAAGTTATATATTTACATTATCATTCTAATTACCAGCTAAAGAAGACGTGTTTATGCCCTGTCTCTTGTATAATTGTTGTTGGAGGGACCCCATCTATGACCTGTTTCATACAGAGTATGTCTTCTATCGCTAGCATAACATTGTATCAAAATAGTTAAACTGGTAAAATTGCAAAGCAGCTGTTGTGTGACAGTTCATTTAGCCAGCGAAAATAATACTTTTTGATCGTCTTGGCTTATTGCCTCTGAGTCTCTTAGTTTTCCAACACAACCTTCACTTGCATTTGGTTCTCGAATTTAGTAAAATGTTATGTCTTTGATAGATATGAATTAACCCTTATCCTCAATGTGAGTTTTATGCGCTATTTTTATAGACCCTAGAGAACACTGGTAAGTCTGAACCATTCTATTTGTGATACGTTTTGAATATTTCTCCTCACCGTTTAATGATCAGAACGGTTTTTCAATTACTGTGTCTCACACGTTTGTTGTCGACATTGCGAATATCACGTTCATTTATTTGCTTGTTTGAAAGTTTCATATGTGACTCAATGATCTCTACCGCATCGTTAATTTTATCATCGCTTCTTTCAAATGAACGAGACAGCTTGTTTCGTTTATTCACTTACGAATGTAATACATCGAAAGCCAAATCGTCTGCCACATGAACGTAATTGTTTGTGTACAATCAAAGTAATTTCTAATACAGCATAATATTTTTAGACAAACGTGTCATCGTCATGCACCATATTTTTAGTACATCGGAATCATCATCTGAGCGATGATAGGTTTCTCTTTATATTTAGGTGATGTCATTGTATTATAATGACAAAAGGTCAGTGAATATCCTGTATACATTGAAGCTCTCTCCGTGGCATTTCTCCTGCAGTTGACGAGCTGCTCAAAATTAATCTTATATTTAGTTGTGCCATGAACTGGATTGACAGGAAACATAATTATCCATATCATTGGACATGATACAAATGTACATAAACTGCCTATACTGTATGTCAAAATAGTAAATTATATATAATAGACAGTCATATCTGCAGAAGATGCTATACAAACAGAAGTGTTTACTGCCAGAAGCTCACTCATGGCAGGGAAAATGACTGAACTTATCCAGTCAATGTACACTTAGGGAGGTATTCCCCAGGATGCATCCATTATCCACTTGTACAAACGGAATTGCAATAGACAGTTTTGCGACAACTATTGGGGCACTAGACAGTCTTGTGACAACTATTGGGGTACTAGACAGTCTTGCGACAACTATTGGGGCACTAGACAGTCTTGCGACAACTATTGGGGCAACAGACAGTCTTGCGACAATTATTGGGGCAATAGACAGTCTTGCGACAACTATTGGGACATCTCTTTGCTGTCAATAGCCAGCAAACTCCTAGTAAGAATTGTGCCGAATAGTCTTACGCATTACATCGATCAAGGGCTCCACCATGAGAGTCAGCGTGGTTTCAATTTAGAATACTTGCAGCTCGTCAACTGCAGGAGAAATGCCACGGAAAGAACTTCAATTTATACAAGATATTCACTGACCTTTATAAGAGCCTTAAACACATTAGTCTGTGGAGAACTTTGGAAAATCATGGCAAAATTTGGTTACCCTGACACATACATGATGATGGTCGGTTAATTCCATGATTGCATGCTGGCTTGTGTTGAGGACGATGGCAAGTCATCTAAACCATTCCCAGTCATAAATGGAGGCACATAATTCTTTGTGTAGGCCCCAACCCTCTTCAGTATTATGTTTCTGCCGTGACTACTAATGCCTTGCCGGACTATGATACTGGTATCTAAATTAGATAACGGACTGGCACGTGGAGTACTGCATGCAAAGGCCAAGCTGCAGGAAGTGAAAGTTCAAGAGATTTCTAATATCCTGACATCCGTTCCCAGAATGTCGAATCTATATCTGACATGAAGTAAAGTATGGACTATTTCTCTTCCGTTAGTGAAAACTTTGGTTTCACAATCAATATCAAACAGAGCACTAACCAGAAGTACGAAAGTCTTTCTTCAGCCTACTATTACAGCAAATGACCATACAATCCTGGCAGAGAACACGCGCACCTATCTCTTCAGGACACTGTCACGTAATTTTTTATTAGGCTATGAGAGGAGCGATACATTTGTTAAAGCAACTACGAGCAAATGTGTGAGAACGCTTAGGCATCAGTCTACAGAAACAAAAATATAAGGTCTACAAAGCAACTGTGTTGCCGACCCTGCTTGGAAATCGGGATGGTGTACATACGTAATACAAAGAAGCATTTACACATGAGCTGCCTGAGGAAACTGATGGGGATAAGATGGCAGGACAAGACCCCAGACACCGATGTTCTCACAACAGCGGGCACTAAATGCACCCACACTGCTGATGAAATCACAGTAGAGATGGTCAAGCGATGTCACCAGGATGTCCGAAGACCTACTGCCAAACAAGAACTTCTGCTGCAAGCTGAAGAAGATAAAGTGATTTTCGTGTGGTAAGATGAAATGCACCAAATATTCCTTCAAGTCATCTTTGATGTACTTCAACAATGACCACGAGTCTTGGGACGACCTTTCAGCCTCGTCATTATTTGAGTTGTAGACTTTGAAGGGATCAGAATTGCGGAGACAGGTGCAGAAGCACGAGCAGAGCGAATCTTAGATCTGCCACACATTGTTTTTTTTTCTTATCAAGGAAACACAAGGATCACTTTTCTCTCAGTTGCGCCACAGTGACTTTAGGGCACGAAATGGCACGATGAAACACACGCGTTCTAGCAGAAACCAAACTAGTTAGTAATGTCATTGTCATTTTCGAACTCGAAGAATGAACAGCACCATCTGCAACCAAAAGACAATTTAGGTAAACTTTGTTTCTGATTATTCAGAACCCGAAATCGCCGATGTTTCTATTTGCATTTTGTTTTCGAGGGAAAGAATTGTAACTTGTTTGAATTGTTCCTAACACGCTGTGATAGAACAGAGGAAATATGGCCGAAGCTTTTTGTTACACCTTGCTTAGACTTCCCATCATACCATGCAGGAGTATACATTGAACAATTGCTTCTACGCTGTAACTTGCATGATGATTTTCAATTAAGTGGAATTTACAAGGTTTCCAAAACATCTCATTGATGTTCTTTTCATTCTAAATGCTTTTTTTTAAGTAAAACAACCTTCATCGGCCAGTGGCAATTGTATCATCTATTAGTGCATTTTGGGTCATTGAGATATTATTAATGAATTAATATGGTCCTTACTTTTCACAGGGTGTTTAATGCCATGCCGTGATGACCAGATCCAGTGCACGAACTGCCATTGCATTCCCATAGATTGGTTCTGTGATCATCAAAATGATTGTGGAGATTCATCAGATGAACCCGCCAATTGCAGTATGTGCAATTAAATTACACAATGTTTTTATTTTGGGGAAAACAAATCGAACCTGTTGCGCTTAAGGCTCTTCAAAACTGATTAGTCGTAATGAATCTGGTTGAGTGTATCATTTTGTTCAGCAACTGTATCATTCAGCATTATATCATTCAGTTTAGCTCTGTATCATTGTATCTTTCAGTGTAGATTTATATCATTCATTGTAGAACCATCTCATTCTCTGTAAAATCATAGCATTCAGTGTAGCATTGTATCATTCATTGTAGCAGTATTTCACTCTGTGTAGCATCATAGCATTCAGTGTAGCATTGTTTCGTTCAGTTTAGCACAGTAAAACTTTGTAGCATTCACTGTAGCATTGCATCATTCATTTACACATTTGTTATGACTCTATGATAATAAATTAGGTAACAGAAAGCAGCAAATCCAACAAGTTTTGTAAAAC
This sequence comes from Venustaconcha ellipsiformis, assembly GCA_003401595.1. Classification (NCBI taxonomy): domain Eukaryota; kingdom Metazoa; phylum Mollusca; class Bivalvia; order Unionida; family Unionidae; genus Venustaconcha; species Venustaconcha ellipsiformis. The sequence continues at coordinate 5,472 of QKMX01145822.1, forward strand.
GTAATAAGATTTAAAAAAAAAAAAAAATTTATAAAGGAAACTATAAGAGGAATTTACAGTATTATGAATCGAATCCAAAATAATCCTTAAAAATGTTATATTCAAGTCCAAATGAACCAAATATTCCAATGAATTTCAGAACTTTGAATGCACTTGTCTGCCAACATTCCTGATGTTTCAAAATAACAATATGCAGAACTCCTCTGTATAATGCACATTAGTTGCAAAATAATTTTGTAGACCAATGAGCACCTTGTAGTTCTGTTGAACAATCTCAACAAATGTTTCCTCTCAAATGATATCTAAACACAATACATCTGAAGACTAATATTACAACAAGAACATAAGAAATAGCACTGAATTGTCCAGCTCAGGATATTTATATGTAAGCATTAGAGGTGCAAACATATTTTGCTATTATTTCTAAACGACAATCTGCAAATATCCAACATAATAAAAGAATCCAACCTGACCAAACCCATCCAATGAGAAATTATCTAAGTCGTCTAAGAACCGTCTGACTTACCTGTCCAATGAGAAAGAGCCCTAAGCATGTCATCAAGTTAACTACCACTTAGTATTAGTAATTTGATTATAGCTATGTATAGATCCTATTCAATCTCGTACTCTCAATATCCTAAAATTGAATCTATACAAATACACAATATTTAGCTTTAGATAATCACTGCAACTTAAAAAAGCTTAATAAATAATGACAAAATCATATACCAGGAGTTAAATAAAATATAGATATACATAACAAATTGTGTCATTATTGTGGAACTTTAGTAGTCAATGTAGCAAATTATCACTCAATGTAGCATTGTTGCATTTATTGTAGCATTCAATGTAACATTGTGCCATTCAAGTAGAATTTATTTAATTCAGTCTAGCATTTATTGTAGTGTTGTAGCATTCAATGTAACATTGTGGAATTCAGTGTAGTAGTGTTTCATATAGTGAAGCAGTATATCATACAGTGTAGCATTGTAGCATTCATCATAGCATTGTAGCATTCAATGTAATATTGTTGCATTCATGGTAACATTGTATTATTCATTATAACATTGTAGCATTCAGTGTAGCAGTGTATCATATAGTGTAGCAGTGTATCAGACAATGTAGCATTGTATCATTCAATTTAGCAGTGTATCATTCATTGTAGTGTTGCAGTGTTCAAAATGTAACACTTTAGCATTCAGTTTAGCAGTGTATCATACCAAGTAACATTGTAGTATTCAGTGTAGCATTCAATGTAAGATTATAGCATTCCTTGTAACATTGTAGCATTTAGCATAGCATTATATAATTACTTAATAGCATTGTACAAATTGAAAATGCAAATTATATTAACATTGTAACTTTGCATTGGAAGAGAACATGATCTTGCTCATCGTTTGCATGTTACATACAAGTCTTTACTTTATATTCCTGTATGCAAGGCTTGATCTTTTTCAAACTTTTTGAGATGAGCTTAAAGAGGCAAATATTAACAGACAAGTCCAGTAGGTTATTACATTATTATTACAAATATTACCATACAAGTCCAGTAGGTTATTACATTATTATTACAAATATTACCATACAAGTCCAGTAGGTTATTACATATTAATGAATGAGGTATAAATTATTATTATGATGTTACATAATACCACAAATGATTCACATGTCACATATACACATTTTCAGCCTTCTCGTCCTGTCCGGGACATGATTTTACATGTGATAACAAGAAATGTATAGATAGTAAATTGATTTGTGATGGTGCTAATGACTGTGGTGACTCCAGTGATGAGAAGATATGCAGTGAGTATATGTTTATGCTTACATATAATGATATGCCCTGAATAAACAATCAGAAAGCAATAACATTATACTCTTAAAAAACTAATAAGAAAGCAGTGAAGAAACCAATCAAAAAGCAAGCTATGCTATTCACCGAATAAGCTAATCAGAAGGCAATAATGATATTCCCTGAATAAGCCAATCAGAAGGCAATAATGCTATTCCTTGAATAATCCAATCAGAAAGCAATAACGCTATTCTCTGATTAAGCCAATCAGAAGGCAATAATGCTATTCCCTGAATAATCCAATCAGAAGGCAATAATGCTATTCTCTGATTAAGCCAACCAAAAATAAGCCAACAAGAAAGCAATAACACTATTCCCAGAATAAGCCAATTAGAAGGCAATAACGCTATTCCTTCAATAAGCCAATCAGAAGTTAGCAATGTTATTCCCAGAGTAAGCCAGTCAGAAATTAATAATGCTATTCCCAGAAGAAGCCATTATCAGAAAGCAATGCTAGTTCCTTCATGAGGATATACATTATCATTCTTTTGGACAATTCAAAAATAGTATAATTTTTAGGGCAACTAGAGATGTTAATGTCAAAAATCCTTGCTGCCTTTTTTCGTGTGTTGTCATTTATATTTGACTTTTTTGTGTGTATATGTTGCCATTTATATTTGACTTTTAGCTTTGGAAAAATCTGCCCATTTTACTTTGTAGGCTTCATGACTATTGTTTTGGATATTTTTAATCCTCATTATTTAATGTTGAATTTCTCTTTTATATCCACCATTATGCAAATATGTCAATATCTGAATGGTGCCTATTGTCAGAATTACTTGCTATGAACTTAAAAGAAAGAAATATTGTTTTTGTGCTGAGGTAACTGGCTGCTTGTGAAATATTTTCAGAAAAGAAATTTGCTTTGCAACAACACAAACACAAGATAAAATAAACAAGCTAATCATCACAGTGATGATGTGGATACTGATCAATTAGTTGGGGTATTTTTGATAATGTTAGAATAACAACTATTTAGCACTATTGACATTACTGCTGACTCTATTACTGGTACTAACGATTAGCATTCCTAAGTGCACCACTATAATTCAGTAAAACCTTTTGATATTTTTAGTTTTTCAGCAGATGTTCTGATACAACAAAATTTACAAACTTTCAGTATTTATATCATCTGCATTATTGCTATTATCTAAAAATAGTTCCAGTGGCAATGCATATGAATATAGAATTTTACCATTTTTGGTATCAAATATTACAATGAATAGAAAACTTTTAGTAAAAGGATAATGCTATGTTCAATTGCATAAATCAGTCAGACCAGAAAAAACTTACTCCTTCACTGGAAGATAGGTGACATAAATTTTTGAGAAACATTTGGAAACAAGGTTTAATTTGAAATGAAACATCCAGTAATATTTCTAGGTGTTCTGACCGGGTACAGCATTCAGCATAACTTACATGAACCTATCCAAATGATAAGTGAACACTTATCTATTTTAATCCAGATAACTACGCATGTCTACCGCAACAGTGGGCATGTCCTAACAATGGGAACTGTATTCCGATAATGAGTGTGTGTGATGAGAAGATAGACTGTGGTGAGGAAAATGTGGATGAGGGAAGCACCTGTAGTAAGTATCATAAAGTTATAATAAAGAAGTATTTACTATGCTTTGTCCTGAATTGAAAATGAATGGTTTCCTCATATCATACATGTCATTATAATGTTATGGGCATAGTGATGTACATTCTATTTTGATAAATCGCATAGATTCTTTGCATTCTAACATACTTATATACCTGTAATCAGCAAATGAATACAATAAAACATATACAATCATCATACTAGTGTACTGTGTGACTAGACACCGTTCCCAAACCAATACAATAATACATACACAATCATCATACTAGTGTACTGTGTGACTAGACACCATTCTTTTAACTAATACAATGATACATACACAATCATCATACTAGTGTACTGTGTGACTAGACACCATTCCCAAACCATTACCTTCTTAACTGCTAAGATCTCTCTTTTCTTTATACGATCGACAAAACTTTATATTTGCACTAATTATGAAATGATATTTATAAAACTTGTTGGATGATTTGAACCTCTAAATTGTCTCTCAATTTATTTTATAAATGTCATGTAAAATGAGCACTAAATGTTGTGTGGAATAGGGCATATAGGCACATCTGTCAAGTTAACTATTAATTGTTGTTCTAGACTTTAACACTAATTTAGTTTCACCAAAAGTCTACTTAATTGTTGAAATGCTGTGCAACTTAACTGTAATAAAAAGACAACACAAAAACGAAATCAAGATAAAAATTATTGATTGATGAGGGTTTTACATTGGTGGACAGGAACTAAACTTGGTCAGAAAAGAGAACATCAGGTCTTAATATCACATGGACAGGATAGTATCAATTCATTTTAACATGTGCTGCTTTCATTGTGACATCACGGCACATGACATTCAATCCAATTTGCTCTGGATCACACATTTAGATTGAACTTGTCCAAACATTTCCACACACCTTAATTTTGCTGTTTGTATTTATTAGGGCATGTATATAATAAAACTTCCAATGTATATGGATGTTTGTTTATTGAAATAAAGTAACTAATTACAGTTGAAAGTTATGTGTAATCAAATTCTAAATATGGCACCCATTACTGAAATAGTTGATACTGAATACTTTGTGACCTGTTTGACTTGTACAATCATATAAGATCCTCCATAAGTCGGAAATTATTCATCATATGAAAATGGTCAATCAATATATCAAGTTCAAATTATTCATCATATTAAAATGGTCAATCGAGTTCATATGTCAATTATTTTATTTTCATATAATGGGGTCAATCACTTTTTTTTCATGTCATGGCTAATTACTATATTTCATATATTGGGTTCCATTACTATCTTTTCATATGTCAAGGTAAATTACTATATCATCATCATCATCATCATCATCATCATCATC
>QKMX01145833.1:0-16255 GCA_003401595.1 Venustaconcha ellipsiformis
ATATATATATCGCTTATACACTCTCACCACAAACAGCAATAACGTAACCGTAATAATTGTTAAGTACTGTAAGTGTTGCGCTAAGAGGTGTAAAGTCACGTGCAATTGGTGTGTAAATACGGCGTGTTAATACGAATATGTTAATGAGGGCTGTGGCGTGACCTGTCCATGCGAAGTACACGGGTTTTACGCGTGAGAAATTAACATCAAACTTTTGATAGCAAAGATGTATTAAATTATTAATATTTATTGCATGGTAAAATTCTTTTTCGGAAAGATCTGATGTAGAAGAGTTCTATGGTAAATAATGATCTGATACTGGGTAGACATATCTATTTTAACGAATAATATCATGTAATTTGAATGACCATGCGTTTGATTGTTCATGGGTAATTAGCGATTTGTGTTGTTATTGTATAAAACTAATTTTGGATGAAGTGAAACTGGTTGTAACATACTGGTGTTATAATCAATACCGACTGTAAAATTCTCCCGTGTTTAAAATAATATCCAGTCACAATCACCTTACTGGCAAAGTTGTGCTAACCATTCAAATGCACGGTTTCTTAGTAGATTGATGCTTTCCTTCTTGAGTCAAGTGTTGATAGTAGCAGTGCAGTGATATGCTACATGGAAATGACGTCTGCATGGATAAATGATTTCCTCTGATTGATGAATGCATGATTTTTCATATCTAATTACATGTACATATTTCGCTGAAGCGGGACATAACTTAGATATGTAACAAAGAAGAAAATGGTTTGACCTAACACATTACTGATTGCTACTCAATTTTCGGTACTTGCTGAGAGAGTTGGGATTTTTTGGCCAGTGGTGTGTATATCATTTGTGTCTGGAGCATTATTTCACATTAGATTTTTACATAAATATATTTTTTAATTTGTCTTTGAAATGCGTTTGGATGTTTAATTTGACAAGTTTCCTTTAATAGTCTTTTTTATTAATAGTATTAACTAGTGCACGTTGAAAACATTGCTAATTTTTCCCAGGTGCATGTAGGTGAGTTGCAGGGGCATGATATAATGGGTGGTCACGTTAAAAAAATCACTTGGACGTTTGTTCATATAACATTTATAGATTGTTACAGAACATCTAACTGGCAATAGGGGGCTAGCGTACATCCTTGGGTTTTCATGTCTTGCGTTTCTTATGTTCTCCACTTTCCTAGTCTTCATCTGTCTCTCTTTAAACTCTGAATATTCTAGTTTAAGTTCATAATCTTGCTTTAAGTTATATCTCTCTACTTGATGTCTCTTTATTCCCCATCAATTGTTTAATAAAATTGATGGTATTATGGGGCCCAAAAGTGACGTTCCATACAGTTTATTTATGTCATTATCACTGACCTACTCAGTAGTTTTGGGTTTGTTGGTTTGTTTCCTTTCCTGTTCTTCTACAGATCTTTCTGTTTACTCTTTTAGGGTCTTTATTGCTTGGTAATATTCAAGGCCGTCAAACAAGCTCTGATTTCGTCTATGTCGTCTCAGATACCCTTCAAAACAACACATCATAAACTAATAATAACTATTGAAAACTATGTAACTATTGAACCATAGACATAATCTAGCTTTATTAGTGCAGACTGTTACAAGAGAATAAAATGGTTTTCTATCCTTTGGAATAAGCACTGTCAACATTTTACAGACATTTAATATTAAAACATGCAAACGCTGGGATGCATTTAAAATAGGGATAATTTGATTATGAATTCTGCAGCTAAACCTCCCACTTTTTGTTTCTTTTGTATTCTAATTGAAACCTTCTGCTAACTTTGACGGCGAAATTCCATTTTTGAGATTATCTTTTATATATTACAAATGTGTTTACGAGGTACATAATCGGCTAGCGTTAAACCTGGCGTGGACCAAAAATGAGACATAATACTGATACACATAATTCATGTTAAAGGTTATATATATATATATATATATACAAGATCTAACAACGTTGATAAAGTGCATTCCCTGTCGAATAATAAAAGGTTTGGATTTTGTTTCGTTCGTCTGGAAAATGGGTTAAATGTTTGAGTTCATTTTTTTTATTACTTTATAGTAATTTCCTGAATGCCAAGGTTTATGAGATTTAGGAAATGTCCATCATAATTCAGTGTTAAAGCCTTCTGTATATCAATGATAAGGGATAAAACTCCTTTAACTTGTTTAAAGTGCATAGAACGCTTTGTTTAAATCGAGAATAAAATTTTGTTATGAACTGAGTCACTGATATTCGGTATTGTAGAGTAAAATTAGTGCTAAGACATCATCTCATTAATGAATTGAAAAAGCACTTTTCAAATAGTTTATATTCTATAGGCAAAAGAGAAATATCTCTATTTATGACAGCGACAGTTTTATATCTCCACTATATCTTTTAATATGGGTACAATCAACAACGCTTTCAAATCGCAAGGAATGTAGCAGTGATCTATTTTCGCGTTACAATGCATAAAATCGCCGTCATGTTTCAATTAAAACGACGTTTGAGATAGTTGCCCTGTTACCATGTGTGTTTTACAACTTTAACAAGATGACCAAACAATTGACGTCAAATTACTCTGCTTCATCTAAGTCTTTGAAGATAGCTTATTAATGAGCGTGTCTCATATATTCTTGGGTATTTCAGTATTAGCCTTTTGCGATTTGACTTTGCTTGTAAGATTCATTTTTCTAGTCCTCATGGCTTTACATATTCTATCCACATTACAAGAAAATATAGAGCTTTTTAATGAGTTTCTTAATTTCAGGAGAGAAGTAAGGTTTTGTGCGGAGATACGAAGTTTTCGATGAATGGAATGATATCAGAAACGACATTACCCATTGCAGAAATTTACTGTGATGTTTTGACTTGTTGGGGCCATTGATGGATCGATTAGCAATCTGCGCTTACCAGTCTATTTACTTTAAGTTGATAAGCTACTTGGTTCCCATTTCCACATTTAGACCACGATGGAGACGAAAGAATAAGACAAAAGAAAGGTTACATTTATACTATGCGATCCGTGACAACGGTGATTCAGTGTATGTGGTATTTAAATCCCTTATGATTAGTACTTGACCGTAATACGAGCAATACTCATAGGTTTTAAAATGAATCAGTATAGTTTTGATACAAACTAAGATTTTCATTAGAGGGTACATACACAGCAAATATAAAGCTTTGATATCTTTCACAGCTCTTAATGCAGTGCCAACAATTCGATCTTTTAGGTATTTTGCTCAGTATGGCAAGTTGTTTAAAAAAATGATAATTTTCCTGTTCGAACGTTTGAGATGAAGAGGTTTACAAAGTAACAATCAAGCTGGTTTGTGATGATATTGTCTGACATATATGTCTGTATCCAAGTTATGGTGCAAACCACGGTCAGACAGCTTAAGGTAGTCGGGACTCCATCTGCACGCATTGTACTAGCGGAGCAGTGAGTGAATCGAGCCAATTATTTTGAAATCATGTCAGATATAAATAAACCATTTTCAGGTAATGTTGCATGCGTTAACCAGATCCGAGCACATTGTAGTTTGGGTATGATGCATAAACATTTAGCACATAAAATTATGTGAGAGACACGACACCTTCCCTCAACGTTGTATGCTTATATTAATGATTATACGTATCTTAAGTTTTTTCCTTAATCTCGAAAGGCATGAGATGGAAAACATCACGGAATGTCAGGTTCCTCAATCACTTCAGGTTTTTAGCTCAGAGATCCCCAATATTTTCTCCAGCAACCTCAATTCCCTGACATTTTCCTTACCAGAATTTGTAGTGATTCAATATCATAAAGAAATAAGTACATATGTCAGGAAATATTACTCCATATTCGAGCTAAGTGTAATTAAAAGGTTGTCACCTTTGTCTTGCGTAAAAATATCACACGTACTGACCTATTACTGATTATACAAAATTAATATCTAATGCAAGGTCGCCAAATTTTATGTAGCCCAAGAAATAAAAAAAGTCTGTTAAAAATTAAGTCAATTTAGCAGAACCTTATGACACAGAAGACGCAGTAAGAGAATCTAAGTATGTTGAATATCTCGACGAAAATTATAATGAACCAAAACAAACTGGTGTTAGAACATTTAATACTCGAGGCGAGCTTGTATTTTTACTGCCTCACAAAGCAATGTTGGACGTTCGCGGCAGGATCATGACAATAGCTAATCCACCTGCTGAACTAGCTCCAGATGTAGCAATAGTGCTTATAAATAATAGCTGAAATTAATTTGAAAGTGCTCGATTTCAAAAAGCTAATCAAACAGTAGAACATGTCAGGTCACCTACAAGTTGCGAGCACAATTTTAAATATTATTTCATTTTCCGGTGATTATGCAAGATTATTTTTAATTAAAATGAAATGGTTTAAAGATATTAGAGCTGGTTTCGCAGTATCTGGAGAATTTATTTCAAAAGCTTTTTTGCTATCTGGAGCTGATTCTGCTGCAGATGATGCAATTGTAAGAAATTTTCTTATTGATAATGCTGTCAATTTTGGTATAGACCCACTAGCTGCAGCTGCTAAAACAGACACTACAATAGTTTTATTTATAGCAACTTCGAATAATTGTGGAATAACACCACCAGATGTAGCTGCAGACAGCACTGCAATGCTAGATTTAGTTATCGTGGCAATTGGCGTAAGAAATATACGTTACAATGAGGGTTATGTAGAAAGAAAGGCACATGCGGGAGGATCACGTCAAATTCAGATGATACGGCCATTAAGCACAATATTTGGATTTTGCAGGGACTACAAAAAAGTATTTCGTTGAGTTAACTATATATAATCATAGATTGGGCAGAACAGAGCGACTATATATTTCGATCTGGCGTGGATGATGTAAAATTTATTATAAACAAAGATGCGTTGTGGATGAAACGAATAGCACCATAAATCACTAAAATTACAGAATTAAATAGTGTGCTTGAAACACGCAGAAACTTTATTTTCAACAATATAAAATGTATAAAACACCAGTTCCAAATACGACCGACTAAATATGGCGCGTTACAAGAAAGTCATATGAACAGTAATCTAGATTACTGTTTGATGTTTTTCAACAGCAAGCGCAACGTGGTAACCAACGACAAAAGAATGCAAAATTTTATAACGTCGTTGTTAGACGAATATAAGCCAGACTCAACTCTAATCAGTATCTGGAACGAGCAAAAAAATATAATTTTGCAGATAAAGCTGATAAAATATTACACGACGCACAAATGTCAAGATGTCGGAGATGGATCTCGGATTTCAGTAGAGACATTTCGTACACTTCATCCGATATTTTATTTTGATGCTAGTAAACATAGCGTGCGACTTGTTGATTCCACAGCTGATATTGAATTTATCTAAACACTTGGAGTAGCTCTATATCCATCTGTGGCGTTATATGTATATGCGCTAGTATCAGAGAGAGGAGTATTACAACTGACTCTGTTGGAGGTAAAATGTCAGTNNAAGTTTAATCTGTAATTGTTATATAATGACAAAATATGTTGTAAAAGAAATATATTTGACTGATAATCAAGTTAGAAAGTGCGACAAGCTGCTGCTAAATAACAAAACACGACGCCCAAGGAACTCTAACGAAATTAATTTTAACCAAACAACAAATAAATAAATAAACAAACAAATAAATAAATATAATCGCGCAAAAAACCTTTTGCGCTAAATTTGAGTGCAGAATAAAACTAACAGCAATGTCAATGGTTTTTTTGGGTAGCATTATATGTTGTGGCAAAAACACTAATACCGAAACTTTTGCCAGTACCTGGTACTCTAGGATTAGCAATAGCGTCCGGCGCAGTATCTGGCGCAACGAAAAAGGCTGTCTCAGGGGGCGCTGTCTCTCGTACCGTTATAAAGAAAATTGTCTAAAGATAAACAATAATATGCCCAATGCAACGCATCGACAAAGAAAACCAAAAGCAAAAAGAAGACAACTAAGAAAGCGATAAAAAGACGCTGTCACGACAAATAAACAAAGGCGGATTGGTATTCCCTTTGCTGGCGGGAGTAGCGCGAAGTCTATTGCTAAATCTACTTTGAATCGGCCAAACACTAACATTGCCAGGAACACGGATACGCTGAGTAACTTTGATATACTCCAAACATTGGATAACGTTGTCGAATTTTTTGGAGCATAATCTAAAGACGAATTAAAAAAATGTGTCATCTGGTGGTTAGTGTGTGACCAATAAACGAAATTTCAGCTACGGATCCGGCACTCACTGGCTAGTTTTCTATTGTAATAATTATTTTGATTCATTTGAACTTCCTCTGAGCGATTTGATCAAAACATATATCAACAAAAAAATATGAAATAATAAATTATTAGTCTAATCAAATTCAACTACTTGGACCTTAAACTTGTGTATACTACTGCGCGTTTTCTAATAAATCAAATGTCTTAGTGTACTTATTTTTTAATATTTATTTTGCAGTTTGACAAGCAACTTTCTCATGCTAATGATGGGATTGCAATTAATTTTGTATGAAGCCGCAGATATATGTCAACATATTGTTTCAAGTGCAAAACTAAAACAGAAAAGGTGAACCAACAGAAAAACAAAGAACAACATGACAATGCTGAAAAGTAGGTGTGAAATCTGCAGAAAAAGAAAGAGTATGTTTTCAAAGAAATTGTCTCGATCTGGATGCGTTGACAAGGTTATTTTAGTAGACGATTGAGAAATATATAATGGCATGCAAATGCGATTGTTATAGAGATCTCTGTCTGAAGCAAAATGAAATTGTTACATACTGTCAACAATGCAGCAACAGAGAAATAATTGGGACATGTATAGATATACTCAATTTAATGACAAATTGCCGATATTAAAATGAGGCTGGACATTACCAGGCCACAACTATACTGGGATATACAATCAGATGCACTGACAGTTGGATAAAAACGAAAATCCATTACCAGGATAAGAGCCTTACAATCAATTTGACGCAATAGCAATGCGTCATGATATTTGCTATCGTAATAGCGAACAGGACAAGGCTGGCTGTGATAAGGTAATACTAAATGAACTACATAAGATAAAACCTTTAAATATGAGAGAGCATGTTGAGCGAAAGCTGCTGCAGGGTTTTAATGCAACAAAATATAAACTTGGTCTCGGTAAAAAATGATTGTGTAATGAACTTGCATCAGAGCTACACAAACTAAAATATAAAGGTTTCCGCGACGTAGCGTAGTCGTAAATGTTGTTGATTAATCTAGGCGATAGATTTAGTGGATATGTCAATTCTAGCTCAGTTAATGTTGGCGCATAATATATTTTAATGTTGAGAATGTTTTTAGTAAATATGCATTTAGTGTACCGGTTTCATATAAGACAGGAAGACATCGATAACTGATACGTTAATACAGGGAATAACAAACACAGTAAGAAAACCAAATAGAATCTGGACTGATAGTGGGGCAGAATTACTTAATTAAAAATTGGAAAAGTTTTTGGAACAAAAAATATAAAAAATGTTATACAAAATGAGGGTAAGAGCGTTGTCGTCGAGCGATTTAATCGTACACTAAATGAAAATATCCATAAATATTTGACAGCTATAATTGCAAATAATTGTATTGACATTATAACAAATTATTAATGAATATAATAGCGCAGACCAATAAAAAAGTCACCAAACGAAGCAATTAAAAATCCGATATTAGCAAACTAAAACATGTACCGCAGACACAAACGTAAAGTTGGTGATTGAGTGAGAATTTCTGACCTAAAAGGTGTTTGTGAAGGAATTTACTCCAAACTGGAAGGAAGAAGTATTTGCTGTTTTTAAAGTACTTTAAACAATATCAGTGACTTATGCGCAAAACAGATCTAGCTGTAGAATATATAACTGGTAGTTTTTCTGAATAATAACTTCAGAAAACAGAACAAGAGATATTGGTTATTGGAAACGTTATTAGGAAGCACGAAAACAAGAGTTTAGTCAAATGGCGATGATATAGTGATAACTTTAATAACTGAGTACCAACTAACTCAATTTCAATCACGAAGTGATCTAATAATGTTATGATAAATTTGTTCGTATTGTACAAGTACATATTTACACCTGACTGGCCGACACAAAGAAATTAAATGTATTTGTTTTTTCAGCAAAAGTAAAATAAAATTTTATTACTTTTAGCGATACTTCACATTATATCTTCCAGCTGGAGGTCTGATGTAATGTTTTCTGTTAACAATGTCAACTACTTCATTAAAAATCGCCATTGTTGTACAAAATGTCATCATTGTTATAAACTGATATTACGTTACATTTCGGCATAAAATTGTCGCTGGCGATTGTATCGCTGGCATTCGTATCGTTGGCATTTATATCGGCAAGTCTCCTCATCAGGTACATATAATATACTTTTTATCTAAATATAATAATATAATGGCAATATAAACAAATTATACCTACGTAAAAAAATAAAATGGCAAGAGAAACAAAATCTGCTATTGCAAAATATCATCTAAAAGTTAATATATTCAATTACAAAGAACTAGTTGGGCCAGTTAGAAAATGTTTGGCAACATATAATGTTTATTCTGTTGACGTTATTATAACGCAAGGTGACTCCGATAAAATTATCCTGACAGCAGCAGAAAAAAACTTAAACGATAGCGGATTAATAATACTAAAATTTAATCAAGATGATGTTTTGACGTTTGCCAACAATCGTCTTACAAAGACCGAATTAAGAAACATAATTAATCTTCATATTTGAAACTAAATCTGTCAAATGTCAACGATGACGATGCTTTTTTAGTTTTGCCGTCACCTACAGATTTTATTGTAGATTGATTATTCTTATGATATTTTCCAGAAGCTCTGATTGATTTAGTTTTATTTGTTAGTTAGTCTCAATCTCTGATGAAACAAATGATTTGGCAAATCTAATGTTATCAGTATTTCCACGCTTACTATTTTCTTGTTGTGTAAATAAATCAAAATTTGCAATCCTAATATCAGTGTTGATGTAATCGATAACTAAATTATTTTGCATATTGCCATTAAAAGTTTCGTACACAAATCTGTGAGTATGATAATGCAGATAATCTGCTTTAGTTCCTTTAATACTTAAAATAAGATATCCGTTATTTTTCATAAAACCAACAACATCTTTTTAATATTTAGTATGAGTAATACCGCAATCACAAGGCTCATATAAATTAAATGCTGGATGATGTTGAAATTTGCTGTATAAAGATAAATTTTCGATATTGTCATCAGTAATCGAATTGTTTACTCTATAAACTAATAATCCTTCTGGAATAACTCCACAAAAAAGTATAAATAATTTTTTTCTAAACATTTCAGTTCTATCTGCATCATCACCCTTTACCCTTATTATCATTCCAGCTGACATTGGTTAACCGAAGGGGTTTTAGTATTTTATACAAATAACTGTACCAAGTTCATTTCGAGCATAATGATAAAAACTAGATGTACGTGATATTCTTCCTGTTCTTCGGCTGTCAATTGTATGTTCTTCATTTTCTTGCAATGATAACAGTTACAAATTTGATAATTTCAAACAGCTTTAGCAAATTTAGCTCCACAAATTTATTTCATCTTTTACAGCTTGTTACAGAGCAAGGACTTGCAGCTCATAAAAGGAATCAAGCTAATAGTACATTATTATGTAATTTTATCAAAGTTTCATGCAATTGGAAAATATATAATTGATATAGTTTTGAAAAAAAAAACAAATTTCGGCAGCAAATTTTTTTGAGACTTATCAAACAGTTAAATCACAAAAATAAAATATTAGATGGAACAAACAATTCCTCGGTTGCTAGTGAAAAAGACGAAGAAATAAGTAATAAATATAAGAATTTACCGCATTAGGATAGGGTTATAAATTTAAGATGATCACGGAGGTTTCATTTCACACAGCAAGATATAATGTACTTCGCGATAGTTCTTAAGTTGATCTTCCTCACAAAAAGTAGAAACAAAAAAACTGTTGTATAAACTTTACAAAATCATGATAACGATTGTTTTAGCAGGGCAATTTTGTCTGCGAGTAATCCACAATGATGTAACTAACATAGAGTTGAAAAAAATTTAATGTACAAAAACAAGTAGGATATTACCGGTATAACTTTTCCAGTGGCAGATGATCAGACACCAAAGTTTGAAAAACAAAACAATATTTCAATAAATGTTTTCGGACTTGATGATCGAGAAAATATTTACCCAAGATATATTTCAGGGACAGCTACACAAATACAATACACCTCCTATTTTATAAAGGATATTACGTTTGGATTGAAAACTTTAACGGCCAAGTTGACAGACAATATAATAAAGGAAAAAATAAGAAATATTTCTGATATCGTTGTTTACAAGGGTTTTGTAAAAATGAAAAAGTGCAAAATCATCATAAATACTGTGTTAATCTTAAAAATATAACAATACCAACAACAAAAATTAAAACCTAAAAATTATAATCATAAGCTAAATATTCCATTTATTATTTATGCTGATTTTGAGTGTCTACTTGTCCTTGTGGCAGGTGAAAAAAATGATCTAAATAAATCAAGCACTAGATAAATACAAGAAAATGTTCCTTAAGGAGCAACCTATAAATTAATTTGATGTGCAAATGATCATTTTTCAAGTCCAGTGAAGTTAAACAGCTGTAGCAATGGCGAAACAGAAAATCCGGCCGTGTGGTTACAAAGAAATTGAATAGATGATGTTAATAAAAGTTTCAACAGTCAGCACAGGACAGCTCTTATGAAAATAACATTCAAACAGCAACAGTTTCGCTCAAGAACTTGTTAGGTGATGATATAAAGTACGCAATACACTGTCTTCTAACTGGCAAGTATTGTGTGGGAGCTCATAAGAATTGCAATTTAAAATTCATACGCCAAATTTTATTCCACTTGTTTTACATAATTTACGATACGATAGTGGTTACGATAGTTATATCATTTGTCGAAGCATTTGGCAATGAGGAAAATAAATCTAAACTAAAATTAAATAATATAATAAAATGTATTCCAAACAATGTTGAATAGTTGCGCAAGTCAAATTACGTTTCATTGACCGTATGCAATTTATGGCAGCTCCACTAGATGGGCTTGTAAAAGGTTGTAGTAATTTTGGTAATCAAAAAAGTTGTTTTGGTGAAAAATATGTCGATCGGACAAAAAAAAAGTGTCTTTTCATACGACAACCTTGACGACTACAACAGATTTAATGAAACTTCTCAGCCGGGCAAAGAAAATTTTACTCTCAGCTAAAAGACGAAGGTGTATCATATGAGTACAAAAACGCACAAGATATTTGCAATAAATTTGGTTGTGAAACATTTGGTGATTATGATAATTTATATTTGAAAACAGATGTGTTATTGTTAGCTGATGTGTTCATGATGTTTCGTCGTTTTAAGCATGAACATTATTGATTAGAAACCTGTAATATTATTCCTCTTCTGGACTATGTGGGATGCCTAGCCAAAAGGAAACTGGATAAAAGTGTATCTCTTGTCTTGACAGATGTAGATATGTTTAATTTTATTGTAAACGGGATTCGGTGTGGAATTAGTGTCATACAAAAAAATGCAGTAGCAAATAATAAGTTCTTGAAAAATTACGATACTAAATTACCTTCAAATTATGTTATTTTTTCTGGATTCTAAAAACTTATATGTTTGGGAAATGTCAGAACTAATGCCTTGCAGTAGATTTCATTGGATAACCCCAGACCGATTTCTTAGCGAAACAGAAAAAAAAATCTCCTAAAAGATATGTTATTTTGTTGAAGTTAATCTCGGTTGTCCTGTGTCACTTTACAACTTACATAATGACTATCCGTTTTGTGCCAAGCCAATGATGATCGATAACAGTTTAGTGTCATCTGAACAACAGGCTGCGGCAACAGCGAAAAATTAAATTGGTACTAAGCTAGTTTCATATTCACTTAGTAAACAGAATTACGTGATACATTAAAAAAAAATTTAAAAAGCAGTGGATGCTGGACTAATATTTAGGAAGGTTCATAGAATTTAATCAATCACGATGGATTGCAGATTATATTGACTTAAATAATAAACATCGAGCCACTTATAGGACAGAATTTGAGAAAAAAAAATCCAAGTTGATGAACAATTCGGTTTCTGGTAAGACTATAGAAAATATTAGAAAACGGTAAATGTTGAGATTGAATACGATATAAATCGCAGAAATAAATTAGATAATGATGACGCCTTTTGTCAGTATGAAAATATTTAATGAAAATCTCGTTCCAATACGGCGAAGAATGACAAATTTAAAGTTAAATAAACCGATATACGTTGGTGTGAATGTTTGGACATATCAAAATTGTTTATATATGATTTTCACTACGGGTTTGTTATGAGAGTCGGGCCAGATTCGGAGTTGCTATTTACTGACACAGATTCGTTAATTGATAATATAAAATGTGAAGATGTTTATTAAGACGTCTATGACCGCCGTGACCTATTTGATTAATCGTATTTTGAGTACGTAGTGGATTTTTAATGTAACAAAAAAGAGTTATTGGCCAGATGAAATATAAGTCTATGTTTGTGACAGTAGGGAATTTGTAGGACTAAGAAGCAGAACACACGCCGTAAGTTTAGATGACAATAAACTAACAAAGAAAGCAAAAGGTATTCCTCGTGGATATGTGAAAAATGTATGAAGTTTGATACCTTTAAAGCAGCACTTTACTGTAATGTCAGCTTTATTAAAACAAATGTTATTAGAACAATTTATCACAATATGAAATAGATACAATTATAAAACGTGGATTAAGAAATTTTGACGATAACAGATACCGTTAGGACGGAATTAGCTATTGGGCATTATGCAAGTCATGATATATTTAATTTAATTTTGTCTAACATTGAAATATTGTTCGAACAGATAGCATTACCTGATAGAGGCAGCAGCAAAATTAATAAATTCATGTTTAAAGGCAAACCAATACAGTTTGAATTTAACGATGAAATTTCGGGTATTTGTTTTAGTAAATTTGATAAAATAAAACTGTCTTTGATTAGATCAGATAACAACAAACAATTTGATTATCTTGAAAATTTACGAGATGAACTTATGTTGAAATATAATAATCTGCACGATCCGATAAATTAGGACAGGTATACCAAAATAAATATCGACCTGAGCCAGTCAACAGCTTTTTTGCAAAAGGTTTAAAGTATTGTATCAAGAGGGTAGCAAGGAAAAAGATATTTGAATGTCATCAAAACGCAAGCGAAAAAAAAATTATATTTGTATAAACACGATGATAGATTATATATGATGTCTGCTGTTGAAACATTAATAATTGGGGAAGAAACTGTCTAACAAAAATAACTCTGTCTTCCTTGTATTTAAAAGCGAGTTAAACTTATTTATATTAGATTCAACCCCCCGTACTCTGAAAAATATATTTAGTCCTTGTGAAAAATAACTAAATAGTTTTTGTCATCCTGAAATAAGGCTGGTAAAGAACAAGTCAGCGTGAGGGAAATGTAGGTTGCTGAAGAAAATGGCAGCGTACGGGGGATGGGGGAAAGGGGTTTCCTGAGCTAGAAACTCGAAGTGGTTGAGGAACCTGGTATTCTTCTACTGCTACGGTAACCTAAAACAAAGAGCAATGACCTCAGTCTGAAAGATAGAACCTCAGAAAACTTTGTAAAACATCAGACTCATATGCAAAGTTCCATCCCGCGTCATACTGTCCACAATGATGCACACGTTTCATTCCTGTCAAAAACGACTTTTAAAGTTATAATACAAAAACATGTATGGCCGACAGACGATTGGAGGGAAACAACAATACCCGATTTAATTTCCCGGTAAATATCCTTATGATTGAATGAGCAACTTTGATACATATCCAAATCTTATATTCTTTCGTACTGAACACTTTTTGTATCATTATGCAAACAATCTGTTTAGTCTGGACCGTTTCTGAGTTCCTAAATGAGTAGTCACTACTGTAGTAAGCAATGATCTTATTCTTCACATAACTGCAGTCGTTTAGTTTACATACACCACATACCTGGTTAACATTGTTACGCATTACAATGGAGACAATAGTTTGTCTGTGCTGCCGCAAATCCCTGCTAGTGTGCAAATATTTTATTTGGATTTCGTACTGAATTGAAAAACCAATATAATACTATATTTTAGCAGGGTTTCGGATTCATTTTTGCCAAAGCGTGTATTATGGTTCAATATGCAGTATATTTTGCATTAAAAGAGATACATATTGATTCTAATGCAAATCGAGACAGTCAATATTTCATCGACGTCAATTTGAGATTTAAATTATCTCTCAGAGCTCGTTACCTTAAGTAACGCGAGAACCCAAAAATTCCAGTGAAAACAACGCCCGTAAGATTATAGCACATGGCCATGCTTATCGTAATGGTCCTAATGGTTAATAACATGGCACCTTACCGTGAGTAATATCAGTTTTCTAGGATGTCAGTCTCCACGACAGTATCCATATATTAATTATTGTGCTAAAACCTGGTGACAGCTAAACTGCGTTTGCGGAGCGTAAAGCAATGAGCATCCGAACAGAAAAGGTTCTATTAAAATTTGAAGTTTTTAATCGCTAAACAGTCACTTAATTTTTACGTAACCAGTCTCCCTCACTTTTTATATTTGAATCTAATCAACAATGACTAGAAAAACACAACACGGGAAATCATGCACGTGACATCTACTCATTTCATGACATAAACGATTTATCACGCTCACTTTTTATGACATACACAAATGCAAGAAGCCACCATCTTCATGCCTTTACAACTAGCACATAATTAAACAGAGGCTTGGCAATTTTACAAAGCCAAATCTACGGCAAGTGTTTTCAGTGTTCCAGTTTAACTATAAATCCCTCTATTGCCGACCTAAAACCTATGTTTTCCAAAATCGTATAAGACACAGAATTGACTGCGTATTATATATGAAATGAAAGGAAAATCAACAAAGGATAGTCGTCATGGTAATTGTATGTGATTTGGGGGATATCTTGCAAACAAATGATTATATGATTATTTCCGATGTCATCTCAGCACGAAGTCATAAACTCGTGGGATCTGATTGTATCTAAAATATTTTAATTGTTTCAATTGCAAACATCACAAAACCTGCTTTATTCGTCACCTCTGTCATTGAATATGTGTTCTGGGATGCATTTGCTGATCTCAGTTTATTTCTAAGCTCGATTCATGACCATTGCATAATACAAGCCAAAATTTAAAGTCAGTATCTCAACTACTTCTGCACTTATGTTTATACGGCATAAGCCAGAGGAACGTCTATATAGGATGGATATGACCCATCCGCCAATGTGTCATAAGTGCCAGTAACTGGTTTCTTAAATCCAATTCATGCTAATGTTTCCATAATGAAACCTGTAACCAGCTTTATAATCTACTAAGTATGTAATTTAGTGATGACAAGTGCTTCCGTCTTACCCATTGGTACGTACAATATTGTTAAAAATGATTCATACAGCAAAGAAAATAAATAACCTAATATCAAACAGCAATAATGGTACAGTTATGCCCATGTACGTAATAATGCGTTAAAATATTATCTTACGCTGGTTGCTGCATCTCCAAATAGTTTAGATCTTCAAAGGATGTAGTTGATATTGTGGGTTCTCATCGGTTTCCCAGACATCTAAATCTGGCATCTATATACCAAAAACAGAGCATCAGTTAATATCTTTTACCACGTGACACCCTAATAATATTTTGTGAATAATGCATGCACTTTAATGGATGTCGTTACTTATGAGGGTTCAAAGGACATAATGTAAGCGCACACTTTTATACTGCATTATTGTGCCTCATTAGAAAGTTTGTACAAGAATTGTGCCTTGTCCGTATGCACGAAGATTGCACAAAGCCGGTAATAACCCGGTTAATGAAGGTCAAAAAAGTTGCCATCCTGCAAGTTTTTCAGATTTTATTCTTGCCTTGAATCATAGGTGTATGCAATGGGTGGCTATCTCTGCACCATTGGTAATCCACCAACTTGATACTTTGAAATGATTATGGGGTTGTACATGTCTTATAACAAATTTTAATAAATCCCAAATCACTTCATTCACAAATGTATCCATATCTTTAATTACTTAATAATAGCAACTAAAAAAGTCAAACCAATCAAAGATTTTAGAACTTTACATGGACCAATTTACGAAACTATACCCTGATAC
>QKMX01145907.1:0-10481 GCA_003401595.1 Venustaconcha ellipsiformis
CTGAAATATGGCGTTAAATCCCAAAACAACAACAACAACAGTAGAAGGAGCTGCTGTGGTATATTTAAAAAATATTTCTGTTTAAAAATTAAAACAGCTATTCTGTCTCAAAAACTTTTCTTTAAGAGAAATTATTATTTCAGAAAAAATGTATTTAATGCCTCATGATAAGTACTCATGTGTTTTCTATTGTTTTACTTAGGGTCCTCCAGGTACAGGTAAAACAGTGACATCAGCAACCATTGTGTACCACCTGGTGAAGCAGAACAATGGCCAGGTTTTGGTGTGTGCACCTTCCAACATAGCAGTGGACCAGTTGACTGAAAAGATTCATAGAACTGGACTCAAGGTAGCTACTCTTAATTGGGTCAATATATTAGAATCTTGCCCAGCTACTACTTCTCCTTCAGTCCATTAACATTCATTTATATTAAGGTGTGTCCCCTGACTTGGTGTCAAGGTCACAGCAAGAGAAAATGTAATTTTGTGACTTGTGATCCTTTTAGGAGCATAACAGTTGAACTACAAAAAATATTTTGATGAAACTTTAGCCAGTTATGGATCTTGCATAGAACGTATTGCTTTAATATGCATATATCTCAGGGTCAGAGTCATGGCATGGGAAAACCAGATAGCATTGCAGTTACAGCTGTTATTTAAAGTTTTGATGTTTGGTAGTTTTTTTATTATAATTGATGATACTTCCAAATCCTGTTTAAGCAACTTTGAAGTTAGCACAAGAAGTATCCCACTCTGGCAATTGACAATATATTCAGAAAGTAGAATTACATGGTCATGTCTCCTTGCCTTAGAGTAAATGTCACAGCAAGGGTAAAGGTAACTAGTATCATTCTTCAGAGTAAACTTTGCAGTGTTCACCAAAATTTTTAAATGTGCATGGTATACAGTAGTCAAATATGCTACATCTTAAATGTGCATTTTTATTATATTGTATTATATTGTATTTATTATATTGTACATTCTTTACATATAATAAGAGGATTTGCTTTGTTAGATGTCATTGTGAGGCAATTTAAGTAAGATATCCTATAGATAGTTGTATTGTTTTCTTTAGCCATGGTGATCCACCACACATAGCATATGCATGTTCATGGTTACTGATTACTGACAGGCTGTAAAATTGTGACACTGGGACCTGTTAATTTTCCATCCTGTTGCTTCATAACCCATAAAGATAATCAAATGAAACTTTACCCAGGTCCTCACCATATCATACATTATTTTTTAAAAAAACAAGGTTGAGGGCTTGCAAAGGTCACAAGATTTGGGTATTGTGTTGTTTGTGGTACTCTCATCCATGTCTCTGATGTGGAGACAAATGGTAATTGTTGTAGAAAAGGAGCATGATTTTTGTTTCACCTGTGTAAGGAATACTAGTGTTGAATATTTTGTCAGTTGGAAACAGGGAGAATACATCATTGCACAGACACATATTGTGATTCTTTATCTTCATAATTAGAAATATTGCATTTGAGAGTGATTGAAATTGTTTTTTGTGATGGTACCCTTTCTTTGGCATTAGTGCCAAAGATGTGTTTTTAAGGGTTTCGTCATTTAATTACAATGGTAGTACTGATTTAATATGCTCAGACTTAGAAACAAAATGTTGCAGAATGATTGGAATATGGTTGTACAAGTGTACCTTGTCAACAAAGTCCTAAACTTTAACTTGAATAATCATCAAAAATCATATTTCTTTCCAAGCAAAAGCAATCTTTTTATCTTGTAAAAGGCAAGACAGTTAATACCTATTATCAGTTTTCAGTGGTTATCAGCAAGTATACAAGAGGAAATTAAAATGAGGATTTAAATATTGCAAGTTGAATGAAGCTGAACAGTTTGATAGCAGTTACTTGTTTCTAGATGACATTATGTTAAACTAAAGAAAATTTTTCCAAATATATCAAGTATTCATAAGGACAAGACCTTCCACTTTGTTTATTTTATATAGGAATAAAATGTGGTTAATAAAGTAGAGGAACTTGGTTTCTAAGCGTTGGCATTGCCCTTCAGTGGATAGCTTGTCTTACAATGATCCTGGTGTTCTTAAATGCTTCCTGAATACTACATTTACTCTTTATCTTGTACAGGTGGTGAGACTTTGTGCCAAAAGTCGAGAAGCCATTGATTCTCCTGTGTCCTTCCTGGCTCTCCACAACCAGATCAGAAACATGGACAGGTAATGTCTGCACTGGTTTGTGTGTTGTGCATTGAAAAAATTAGGGCAGGATGAGTCAGGTATTTTGGGACTTAAGTGTTTTGATAGTGGCTTGACAGCTTCAAGAGAGTTTCATTCATTTCCAAAAACATAAAGGCTGCCTGAATGCAATTCATTGTATACAGACTGTACCATATATATTTTTTTTGGTTTTCATATTTAGCAGCAGGGTTCCGATGATTTTAGTCTTTAAAAAGTGAAATTTTTCCTTACAGTATGTATCACAGCCAGGGAAAACCTAAGTTGCACTTTTGTTTCAGAATTATCACTTTATATGTAGAAAACTGATGACAATATGATAAAGATCTCCAATTTAATATTAGTTCCTTACAGCAATATTAGCTATTTCTTTTGCACAACATAAAAATTGTTGGACATTAAATGATATATTTACAGTTGGAAGATCAAACAAATACAGTGCATGCTCAGTTATCTTTGGAGAAGTCAATTGAATGGTTTCACTAACAGCAACATTTTTGTCTTTACTTAAATTTGATGTTTTTTAGGCCTGTGAACTCTGTTGTTTTCCAGATGAATAAATTTCATTGGGTTTTTAATGGTTTATATCTAGCACAGAATTCATTAAAATTGGTACCTCACAAATAGAAGTGAATTGACAGTATAATGAAAAGAGACTCTTGGTGAATCTTACATTCTTTTTGTTCCTTTTAGCATGCCTGAGCTACAGAAACTGCAGCAGCTGAAGGATGAGACAGGAGAACTCTCCTCCACAGATGAGAAGAGATACAGGGCCCTTAAGAAACAGTGTGAGAAAGAGCTTTTGCAGGTATACTGCACAACCAACTCTATGAGCTTTTGTGATGGACTTTGAACTTAGTTATCAATCTTGTGATTGACCTTTTTTGCTGTATCTAAATCTGGTTTTCTTTTCTTTTTTTTCTTTTCTCTTTATTCAGTTTTGATTGTTTTGAAATGAAAAACTATATTTGTATAACCACATGGTTATCAGATTCTTAATAGAAGTTTTTAAAGTGTCATAAAAATATCTAAAGTTTGTTAGTTTGTAGGTCAGAGATGACAGTCATATAACATACAGAGCAGTGCATAGATCTTAAATGTTTTTTTTTCTTTTTCTGCAAAGCATAGGTGAAATTAATATAAAATTCCCCTATGTGTTGGTAGAATTCTGAAATTTTTATTCCATATCTCTGGAAGCTGTTTAGTTGCCCATGGCCAGTGGGTTGTAGGAGAGACTCTTAATATTGACAGCTGCAGGCCTGTGTGCCCAGTTAAAATTTCCAAAATCGTTATTAAAATTATTTTTATTTGATTGGGAGGCCTAGTTGATTTTTCATGATTAGATGATTTCCATCAAATGGTCCCTGTCAATAAATCTGTCAAGTTGACCCTTATACACATACTTGATACATACAAGTACACATACTTGATGAAAAAATGTTTCTAACTCAACACAAGCATCATTTTGGGCATGATTGATTTCAGTACCTACATGTCAGTAGCATAGTACACAATGTTACCAAATGTTTGGATTATTTAAATTTGAATCAAAACATTGATGGCAAATGTCAAGAAAAGTAAACAAAATTTTGTAATTATTAAACCATCCAGTAACCTTTCTTTGATTTTATTTACCATTTTACCTTTATCTTTTCTTTTATATACCTTTGATAGATTTTTAGAGGTGAGAAAAAAAGTAAAAACATTCAAGTTAGAAAATGAACTCAAATATTTTTTTATCTGTACTCAAGAACTGATGATTGATTAGTCAACCATCTGTTAGTGAAACTGCTTTGATTATTCAAATTATCACATGGATAAAATGAAGATATTGTCAGTAGGCAGCAGTAAAAACATATACATTATTTTGGCAGTGTTGTATTTTTATTGAAAAGTTTATGTGAATTAAAGAACTGCTTGGTGATGTGACTTAAATGACAGCCATTTGTAATTGTAATCCTTGCACAGACACTATTTTATTTGCACTAAACTTAGCATCTGCACATTTTTATTTCAAGAATAGAAAATAGTAACCTATTTTGTATAATGCATGTGTTATTTGTCATGCAAACAACTAAACTAATGAAATTATTGTGGAAAATGCAGGTATTAGCAAATCTTGAGCATACTAACGTGATGAATTAGAGCCTGGGATTCTTTTAGGAAACTTTATGACTCACAGCATTGTAGTATACTTTGTTTTCTGTCTTTTGGAAATTTCTTGTTTATGGTCTCCCAACATTTTGTTTGTTGGCCAAATAATAAATAAAAAAATAAATAATAATAAAATAATAATAATAATAATACAATAAAATAATAAATAATAAATATTTTCTTGCCTTGAAATGTGTGTTTTATTTAAATGTTATGGACATAAATGCAGCTTTGCAGAGACGAGACAAGATGGAAAATTACACCTTCAGAAAGTTGGGAATTGCCATGCTTGTAATTGGAAATATTCTTTATAAGTTACATGTATGATCCAGATTGATGAAAATTGTGAGAAAAGTGCTTCACTGAATAGCCTTCTGACACTGATGTAGCAAATAAAAATTGTTTAAAACTAAATTACTCACATGTGGATAAAAGATCTCAAAAAACAAAGGCTTTAGAAGACAATATATATCACCCTTTATTAAAAGAATTAAGCATTTGAGTGTCTTTATCTCAGTAAGATTGTTTAATATAACATATTATCATTGTAACATAGTTTTTTCCAATACAGTGTGTCATCGAAATAATAAAGATTTAAACTGGGTTCTCCCAAAATTTGACAATTTAAATGGTATACGTGACTTATGTGTGCATGTCTTGGTCACTGAATGTAATATTTTAAGATGCTTTCAGAAAGAGAAAAAAGAATATTTTCTGTCCTGAGACCTGCTAATAATGAAGGAGTTGTCCATTTTTTGCAACATGAAAGAACATATAAAAACCGTTAAGGTTTGCAGTGTTTGACGTTAGTTTCCTCCATTGAGAAATAGATGCTTATGCAATAGATCTTTTTTATGTAGTACTATTTTGAACTTTTTAACAATTTCATAAATGTTATTTTTGCAGGGTGGAATAAAATTGATAAAATGCAGAGATTTGTACTTAAGGGGGAAAAAGGATCAACAATAGTTTTCAACCACAAAAACATTTTCTTTAAAAGCCTTGATATCATTTTATACACATGAAATTTCAGAGAAATTCTACATTTAGATCTGATGATATAATTTAAAATTTTCACACATAAAATCAAGATTGACAACCTTCATGGACCTTTCAAATCATAATAATGATATTTTAAAATCCAAGTACACATTTATGAACCTGTTTTAATGACCAAAGATAATGTGAGTATGGGCATACATTGTTTACCTATGTCTTTCCATCAAATGTTGCTTATATTTTGCATTTAGGTTTGTTTTCAGGGACGGCTATAGTATCCATGTTAAGTGAACACATTTCATTTATACCCATTATTTCAGCATGCTGATGTGATCTGCTGTACATGTGTGGGGGCTGGAGATCCTCGTCTTGGAAAGATGCAGTTCCGATCGGTCCTTATTGATGAAAGCACTCAGGCTACAGAGCCCGAATGCATGATTCCAGTCATCTTGGGATGTAGACAGGTAGATTAACTGCAGTAACTATATATAAGAAAGTATATTTCTCAAATGGACATGAATTTGTATACCACCAGAATAGTCCTTTTGTCCATCCATCCATTCATTCTTCCATTTAGCACTAGGTAGATTAACTAGTTCTGCAGTTTGTTTCATGGTTTCCCTTAAAATTTAGTAAATTTGATGGTCTTCACTTGACGAAGTACACATCTGTAAATTTTGCAACCCCCAACTTTTGTTAGTTACTGGTCTTTTTGCCTTTTTAACAAAGTATGATGCTATTATGTTAGTGAACTTATTCCCCAAGTTTTTGAGGGTTTACCATAAAACTTAATAAATATTATGGTCATCACCTGGAAGTTGCACAGATCAACAGTTCGCTTTGCTCCTAAAAGTTTTGAGTTGTTGCCCTTTTGATATTGTAAATATGTATGACACAATTTTGTAAGTGTAGCTAATCCCTCAGTTTATGATTGTAAATATTATTGTCATTACTTTAATTGGTGCGTATCAACAAATTACTATGATCCAACAATTTATGATTGAGTTTTTCCGTTTTGCATGTTGTAGCTTGATATGGTATACAACTCAAATCTTATTTGTGCAACTAGTCCTGCAGTTTTCTATGGATTGGCAAGAAACTTGGGAAATATTATGGTCATCACCAGATGATGTGCATATTGACAAATCAATTTGTTCATGCAGTTTATGTTTTGAATTATTTCCCACTTTATCTTCTAGCCTAATGAAGTGAATGGTATAATCTTTTTAGCACAATTAGTGCAGCAGTTTTTGATAGATTGTTATAAAACTAAGCAGAAATGGGCATCACATGGTGATGTTCAGGTCAACCACTTTACTTTCACAATTTTTATTGAAGTTCTATCCCTTTATGTCTTGTTGCAAAAATAAGTATATGACAGGATCTTTTTAGCACAGCAAAGCAGCAGTTTGTGTTGTCGTTTTTGTTAAGCATTTGTTTGTGATAAGCAAGACATAGCAGTCATTTTCTGATGGTGTCATCAACAATTATCTTAAAGAGATTGTCATTTACTTGCATTTCCTAAACTCCTAGATTTATTTTCTTAATATTTAAGATGAATCATGATAAAGCTAAGACAATTCATTCAGCAACATGTGTGATGGCATTTCATACCTTGGGCTAAAGATCAGAGTCCTAGAAAATTTTAATGTGAGCTTTTGGTTTCATTTTATTTCCTTTCCTTTTGGTTCCTAACCCCCTGGAAAGATTTTCTTCATATGTTAGATGAATCATTATGAAGCTGCAACATTTCTTTCATTGACATGATTGAATCCACCTTTACACAATAGATCTTTGGTAATTGTCATGGGTTTGGTTAAAGTGTGTTCATTTGCTTTTATTCTTAAATGTCTTAGTGGATTTTATTTTATTTAAACTTTGGATGAATCATAATGAAGATAAGATGACAATTTATTTATTGAGAGATGTATAATTACCAATTTAATCTTGGGATGAAGGTCATAGTTGGAAAAGTTGTGTGTGAAAGGTTTGGTTATATTTTTTTATTTGATTATATTTCCAAAAACATTCAAGGGATTTTTTTCATATATTGGATGAATTTTTATGAAGCAAAGACCATTCATTTTAAGACATGTTCATCTAGCCTTAGATGCAGGAGGTCATGGATTCGAATCCCGAGCAAGTCATACCAAGACTTATAAAATAGTGATGGCCTGGTGTCAGGATAGTGTGTCTGGGTGGGACATTAAGCTGCATGACTGGCATGATGCACCAGTATTAGACATCACCATAAAAAGTCACACTGCAGACATTGTAGTCATATGACTTGAGATTTTTTTTTAGAGCTATGTTAAAAATCCAAGTCTCACACACATTCAGCCATGCAAGATAAATGAATTCATTTTATTCTCCATTCTTTATCTTGTGATATTTTATTATTGTTTATCCAACTGGCCATTACATATAATAATAATAATGATAATAATATTAATAATAATAATGTTGATTTAGTATAGTGCCAAATGTTTTAGAAGCTCTAAGTGCTTTTCAAAATTACATAACACACAAAAACAAAAAAACAAACACCAAGAATTACAATATAAAAACAAAGTGACAATAATTAAGGAACTAAGCATTTTAAAGTCTTTAAGTCTGTTCTTGAGTTTTAAGAGTACACTTGAGTGAGATCATAATGTCCATATGTCTTAAGATCCATGGGCAATTCATTCCACATTGCTGGGACATGGCATGCGAAAGAACGTCTGTATGACTTCAATTTAACAGTGGGAACAATGAAAATGTGAGTATTGGAAGAGGAGTGTAAGATTTTTAGATAGGCTGTGTACATGGGTGAAGTTACATGGATATATTAGACTGGAGCAAGTCAACAAAAGATAACTGAACATATTTTGTTTTTGATTCTGGATCTAATGGGTAGTCAGTGAAGGTACTAGAACAAGTGGGCATTGTTCTCAGTTACTGATACTCTAAGGATGATCCAACCAGTCATATTTTGAGCTTTTTCAAGTTTCTGTAGTAGATATACTGAGATGAACCAGATTGGAGTGAATTACTATAGTCCAATCTCAAAGTACTTCCCACGCAAGTGTTTTAGTGGAATCAATCAAAAGAAAATTGCTTATGGAGTTGATGTGTCTCAGCTCCAGAAATGCAGCCTTGTAAATATTCATTACATGTTGGTGTAATAAAACTTTCTGTCTCGAGTGACATCTAGGATTTGTACTGACTTAAATTTAATGTTGGAATTGCTGATACTTTTTGTTTGAGATAAAGGATGTGAATGAGAACGTCTTTGCATGATGATCAGGATGGTTTCAGTTTTATCATTTGTCTGCAGCTTGTTATCCATGACTTTATATCAGAAGTTCTACTTCGCTATGCCTTGGATGGTAGCCTCAAGTTCAGTTTGCAGATATATTTGTATATTTGAGTGTCAGTTGGTGAGATACCAGATGTCAATCTAAAACACTTGAGACTGCTTGAGTGTAAACAGGGATAGAAATTTTTTGAGTTTCAGTCAGAAATTTGAATTTTTAAAGCAGACCAATTTTTCTTTGATAATTTTTTCTTTTTCTAAAACAGAATATTTATTCCTGGTAGTAATTTGAGTAGGAAAGGCAACAAAACACCAAGACGCCATATTCTGAAAGTTAATTGTGCAGGCGGGAATTGTTCATAATTCAGTTTCAAATAATGTCTTGCACACTCAGATCTTTTTGTGGTTTGTATGGAATTCAAATTTATTGAGTTTTGTATTTCAGCTGATTCTGGTAGGTGACCACTGCCAACTGGGGCCAGTGGTAATGTGCAAGAAGGCTGCAAGGGCAGGACTGTCACAGTCTCTTTTTGAAAGGTTGGTTGTCCTTGGTATACGACCAATACGACTTCAAGTCCAGTACAGGATGCATCCTGCTCTCAGTGCTTTCCCCTCCAACATTTTCTATGAGGGATCACTACAGAATGGAGTCACATCAGGTATTATATAAAGCAAATCTTATTTATTGGAACTCGTGTCTGTTTATATGCTGGCAGATCATGGTCTTTGTTGTTTGTTCTACTGATTTACTCCTAACAAATATATAGACAAGATCTGCTGACATATTATTTATATGACAGCAGATTTTGGTCTGTGCAGTTTCCAGTTGAATTTGACCTTGTACCTTGTCATATTTTAGTAAAAACAAAATGTCAATGGATGCTTGCCTGTTCACAATTATCTGGTTGGTAAAATTAACTATAGGGTACCCAATCATGTTAAAAAAAAAAAAACCCACCATTTTCCCCCGAATTCAAATCAAAGTGAGTGAAATACAGAATAACAAATACAGTTTGAGGCTTATGTTGTGTGACTGTTCACTGCTTCATAGATTGTAGAACTGTCTTCTAATCTTATCTTTTCAACATGTGCAACTATTTGGCCATGTAAGTCGAACAGTTTCCTTATTTTCTATATATAGTAACTGTACTACACACAAACCCAAGAAAACAGACAGGTTTCTTGAATTTGAAACCAAGTGTCTCAGATTCATTATAGTTTAATACACACTTAAGTAGTAGACCAGTCTATATTAAGTGAAAATGGCTTGACAGTGTGACTCGTGGATGTTATGTCACTGAAAAATGTTAGAGGAAAGATTTTGTTAAACTGAAAAACATGTTGCATCAGGAAAAGGACAAATCAAAATTACGAATATGTATTTAAATTGCTTGTGTATTAATTTTAAATTTTTTTTATTTTATTTTTGTTACATTATATTTTGTTGTAGTGATTATTTTCATTGGATTTTAATTTCTTTTCAGAAAATTCACTTGAACTGATTAGAATGTAACATTTGCTTTATCACTACTTTTAGTTCACCTATGTGGAGATGTTTGTAAACATTGAATTGGCTAATACCAAGGTCATGTTCAGTCCAGTTGTATGCTAGTTTTTAAACAGCCCTTTTTTTTCATTTCCTGTGTGGGAATCTTGATTCTTAGATACAGTTATTCTGTGCTAAATGGCATCGTTTTATATTGTGCTGTTCAGATTAGTGATCATGTAGCCTGTCACGTGAGTCACTATGTGATCTAAAATTTCGGCTTAATACAGCCATTTTCTAGTAGATTTTTCAGTTGTATTCCTACA
>QKMX01145969.1:0-11505 GCA_003401595.1 Venustaconcha ellipsiformis
ATATATATATACCTACTTTGCCATTATCTCCTAACCTTTGACATGCACTGACATTTCACCCTAATTTACTGGCCCTCAAAATGTTACTGAAACACCTTAGTCATTGGCATTTCTGCAGGGAACGTGGTTACCACTACTTTTCTGCGAACTTGCAGTCCAGTTATTTCCCAAATTCTAATATGTTTTTAATCCAGAAATTATATTTTAAAAAAATAGCCTTCTTCTTATTGGAGGTGCGGAAATTTGCCTTCCAAAGAAGGAATGAAAGCAACTAACCGTAGAAGTCATTTAGAAAGCCTTGGAATTTGGTTTCTGGTTGAAAATGCAACTTATTTGCATATATTAGCCAAGAGATTTAATTTTATTCATTTTGATAATGAATAGAGTAATGGAAATCATTTATTGAGACATAAAGCTTTACATTAAATAAAAAACCAAAAGCACCAGGGCATTTTATACCAAGTGAAAGAACCAGCATGTTTTGTTAGCAAACAAGATTCGGGCTCTTTGCCACAGGAAATAGAACCAATAAACAATATATGTAGTCAATTGTGAAGAAGATGTCAAAAACGAGGAGGATGAAATTAGGAGCAAAATGAATTTATACAAAGTACATATTAGTCGTCTATTTGGACAGTCCAACAAATCTAATATGTGATTTCCAAAAAGGAACATTTATGCCTGGAGACGTAAATAGGCAAATAAACCTTCGATATCCTAAATATATTGTTTGCTTCCACCAAGTAAGACAATTAATACGAAACTCTTCTATCGTTTGGTATAGCATGACATGGTACTTCTTGCGATTTACCCAAGATCCTGCAAATATCCTGTGCTATATTAAAATGTTTAAAAATATATTTCTTTTAACGTTGTTTATTAGTAGCGTTACTATTATTTCTTGAAACACTTCATCTGCTAACTCTATTTTCTATGCTGTTATTGCTATGTCTCTGATTGTAGATTACATATATTTGTATTACTTGGGTTTTAATTAGTCAAGTATACCAATTAGCGCTATAACATAGTAATGTTTTAATTAGTCAAGTATACCAATTAGCGCTATAAAATAGTAACGTTTTAATTAGTCAAGTATACCAGTCAGCACTATATAATAGTAAAGGCTTCTTAATTTTTATACCGAGTCTTTGTAATGTACGCTCCGAAAAGTATTCTCTAATCGTGCTGATTACGCCTCCGCAGACCAATGTTTTAATCGCAACATTATTTCCCGTAATTCTGCATCAGTCTATTTCGTAAATAACTAACATTATATTATCGTCAAATGTTTGTGTTATTAGAACTGGTTTTCAACTTTCCAAACCAGGAGAACAGCAGTTATGGCCAGTATCTTTAACTTGGTAATTTCTGCATATTCTAGGAGAAACCAAGGCCTGGGACTTTGCTACTTAATTTGGTTGCTATCATTTCTTCGAGTGGAAAAGCAATTTTCAGCAGTTCCATTTAAAGAAAAATCTTTTATCTCCAATATAATCTTTGGATGAAAAAGTGTCTTGAATTGGGTGAAAATTGGAAGGTAGTGTGAATACAAAATGGGAGGTAGCCAAGCTCTATGTGCAGGCCAAAGGTAAGGAATTTTTAGTAATATTTTGAGGACCAGTGACCTGTACTGAAGGTCAAATATGTGAAGATCAGATGTTAGTATACAGACCAAGATCTTAACATAGATTACTACGTTTGCAGTTACTCTTTATTCTGTAAAATGTTTGCTGTAGAATATTAGTTATTATTGATTATATGAATGAAAACTGTGTATATCTATCTGTTGAGCATTTCACATATTATTTTTATAAATGCTAATTTTTAAATCTATAGCTGATTAATTTTGGCAGTCAAACAAGTTTTATATACTGATGGACAAATATTAGACATTCAGTATTATCCAACAATATGTAAATATTATCTGAAGGAAAATAAAGGATGCATAGATATTTAGAAGGATGTAGAAACATTTATTTAGTGTTGATACAAAATGGAGAATTCCTTCCTCGAAAAGATATTGTTGATATGAATCTGCATAATGACCAACAAGATCACAGTTCACGCTCTCTATTCTAAAAACTTTGGATTGTTTCAAATTATACTTCTCAATGGAATACTGATCTCTCACTGGTCAACCGGGAAAAAAAGTTATTATTAGGTGCTATATGTCATTTCGGTCGAACAATGAAAGGGCGGTATACCATTCAGCGCGTTCCACTTCCATATCAAGCGCATGCGACAATCGGAACATCGTCGGCTTTTTCTGTCAAATCGAGAAAGATACCTCCAATGTAATTCGTCACCATTGAGAACAATATTCTTATCTACTTTCATTCATATGAAACAGTACGCGCCGGAAGAAGACAAAGTCATAATAAGAACAACGTCAGCCTTTGTTGTCGTTACATCACCAAACACATAAAATTGACGTTTATTCCTACAACCACTTCCAGGATTATTTCACGACCTGACGGATATGGCCGAGCGATGTTCCTATCGGCGTGCGCAACCAAGACCATGTGAGCGGTAACGTTAGAAAAGAAACTGGCACTCCCTAAAGAGACTGGCACTCCCTAAATTTGATGAAAACATAAAAAGTAATATATGTGAGCTTAACATTGGCGCTGAATTTATCGCTCTATACGATTCGTAGTTTCAATTATCAGTGTCTATCTAAATTAGCTGGTAGAAAAAAGGGCACAGGTGTCCTCTCTTGGGTTATTTATAGTACATATATTACTTATGTATCGATTGGACGCAATTTCACCAGCTCAGGTGACAAAGATGATGCTCTAAATAGAAGCAATATTAAAAGCAGAGTTTGCTTAAGAAATGTTTAAATTCAGGATAATTTAACTGTATGTCTTCATGATCGATCTCTCGTTATCATTATCATGCACGGATTTTTACAGTTTTGTCGTGAGAAGGAATCAGATTTGTGACATCGGAAATCGCCAGTTTCATGCAGTTGTATATGGACCTTTAGGAAATGTTCAGATGTAGAGGATCTCAAGCTTGACATTATTCAATGAGTGTCATAAATTTAATATTAACTCATTACCCATTTAAGATTCTTTCTATCACACAATTTTTATTTCATTTGAATTCTATTTAAATAGAAAAAAGAATGAATAATTTCGTTCATTCAGACAGACGAAGTACCTTTCATTTGTTGTGCACAAACTATAGACTCAAAGTTAAACTAGTAAAAGTAGATTTACTTTTTTACAAACTATAAATAAAATAACAAGCGTCCATCCGAATAAACAAAGCATTTTATAACGACAAAATCATTTTTAAAACCAGAATGATCAATGCGTGTGATGTACTGCTACTGTAGTAGGCCTAGAGTGCATGTTTACCCTAAAATGTCACTTTCACAACTAAACTTTACATCGTTGCGATTTTAATGTGCAGAAATTCCCATATTTACTGCAATGTAGGTTCCCGGATATTTGCAATATTTGATTTGGAAAAGTAGAGTTTGCCGAGAACGTAAACAAATTTCTGTTTGTGTCGGATTTGCATCACATATTTACTGCGCAAATATGATGTGGTTGGATAAAGTTCCGTCAGTTGGTAGACCGGTTAATATCCACATTCATCTGAGAACAGAGGTGAGTTTATTTGGCAATTTAACATTTAAACACGCTTGGATATAGCCTAGATTCTGTGTTACAGATAAACCATCCCCCTTCCACCCCCACACCTCACGCTCGCTCAAATGAGCAACACCCTTAGTTTTACATCTTGTTGGTCTTGTCTTGGATGATGATATTATTATAAATGACATAGCAAACTCTTGTGAGGGTACATAGTCCAAATTCAGACAGCCGAGATAATTTTTCCTCCATTTCCTTTTGCGAGTCAAGGTGAAAAATGACCGCCAAAATGTTTATTTAAAACAAAACATTCCAGAAGGCGGAGTTAGATAGGTTTTCCCACGATCGCAGACAATCTGTAAAGAGAATACTGCACAATAATTTCATTGGCTTCTTTGGACCAATCAGAATCACATAAATGATATGTTCACATGTTATAATATCAAATATTAAACTGCAGACACTATAGGCAAAGAGTACCGACCATGTGATAAACTGAGTTATGCATATCACACAAATCTATCTCAATATATTGTACATCAAATTACACGCGCGAGTCAGCTAACGATTTAGTGTCTCGCACTGTCCTGTGGTAAGCATAAGCTTGGGTGTCTCGCATTGTATTGCGTTAAGCATAAGCGTTTGTTTCTTGTACTGTCTTGTGTTGAGCATAAGCCTGTCTTGCACTGTAACAGGCTTGTTGTTGATGTACAGTATTTTCCTAACACAAGCCGGCATGAAAATGTTCCTTTTTAGTGTAACAAGAAGCGATACAAAGACTAACTGCCGCGGTCGGGAATCAAATCCTGATTCGTTGTCTCATATTCGGCACACATGCTACTATACTACAATACCCATCAAAGCTAGTGAGTAAGTGGCCTGATAAAAATAGACCGTTATATTAGCTTTAAAAATATAATTAGGAGGATCCTCGAAGGTGACTAAAGTCTTGATTCTGCAAAAAAAAATCATGAAACACCAAATTTTAATTCTGACCAATTTAATTGCCTCCAGAATGTCACAATATCCTTAAACATTCCCGCAGTTACATCTTCAAAAAGACATACTTTCTGACTATCTTGCCTGTGTAAGACATAAGTTGGTCATGTTTATTTCAACTGCTTAATTTACATCATGTGCATAGGATTATCCAACATTTGGGTGATCAATGTCGTCTTTTTCTACATTTTACGAGAAGATTGGGAAATTGAAATGCCGGTATTTAAAGACACCCCCACCCTCTCCCGATAATGGTAATTTATATAAATACGTAAGATCTCATTTGACTTTTTACTTTTAATGCTTGAAATTTTAGAAGCTTATTAATTGACGTCCGGAAATGAAATCCCATTGATATACATGTAAAACCATTATACTTTTGTGAAGTATCTTGAGCTATATGCAGCTATCCATGGTTAATTTCAATTATTCTTGAATGGGCGTGATTAGTGATCGTCAGTCCCCTTTAGTTGACATCGTTGTACAAACTTGTGGAATAACGCTATTGACTAACAAAGATACAATGCAAACTACTGTATAAAGCACACAAGGAACAAATGATGAACTTTCTCGAAACAGTTTGCATCAGTGGCATACTAAAATCGGAAATGTATGCAAATATATTTATAGTTAGTAAGAAGCTTTGAAAGCAACTCGAATACTTGGATATGCGCTTATCTGATTTTATAAATTATAGCTACATATTAATTATATCGTTAAAATGTATTATTATCACACAGCTGTGGTGATGAACGATAAACGAATCATAGCCACCTCAACGAAAATTGCTTTAGTTGATGTATTCATTGTCTGAAAGAACATAGTATAACTCATTCA
The DNA here is from genome assembly GCA_003401595.1 of Venustaconcha ellipsiformis. Taxonomy (NCBI): domain Eukaryota; kingdom Metazoa; phylum Mollusca; class Bivalvia; order Unionida; family Unionidae; genus Venustaconcha; species Venustaconcha ellipsiformis. The sequence continues at coordinate 5,442 of QKMX01145969.1, forward strand.
GTGGAAGGTCTGCAACAGGTTGCAGCATGTGTTTATTTAATTTTCAAGACCTGTTTCTACATCTTTTGTTATATTTTAGTATCGCCCCACTCATAAATGTCATCGATGGTGCTATCACGTAGCAGTATATTCATGGTCAGCATTTGCAAACTATGAGGAAAGAACACACTCGTGGCCATGGCATCCACAAAAGAACGCTTGGTTAGAACAAACATTGGATCCGAGTGGCTCACAGATACCTGCAAGAATTAAAAGAAGAATACGTTAATTGTTTTAAGATTTCTACGCTTACACAAGAGAGCTGCGGTGGCTTGTTGATTAAGATACTGGTCGATTACTACTGTTAAATCAGCCTGGATCAGTTTATATGGTGTGTCATCATATTCATTGTTTCTGTATTACGTCACTGAATATTTGTCATGTTTTCTCAATATTTACGGCATGAACATTTTTGAAAATAAACGATATGCAAATGGGACAGTCAATTTTATAGTTTTCAGTTTACAATCAATATTCTATTGCGACGTTTGAAGCCTTATACGTAGTTATGTGTTATCAAGAAATCAGTGGAAATTTTGTGCAAAATATTTTGATTTATAGTACCCGGATGTCCCGTGGCATTATGAGCCGGAGCATCACCGCCTTTGCTCCACCTGCAATGTGGATCGCCCAACTCGTCGCCGTTCGTCTTGCCGTCACCATCTGAATCCTTCATGCAAAGGGAATGGGTCCACGTATGGTTAGCAGCCGCAAAGTCCTAGCCGAATAGAGGAGCTCTGAGTGAAATGATGTCTGAGAGACAATGATCGTTATTTGAATACTAACAAAACTACATTACCTGATCGCATATCCAAATAAACTCTAAAACAATAATGCTGATGAGATTTCAGTTCCTAGCGTATAATATATATGTACTCTCCCCATTCTGTTTCTTTCCAATCTCAACGGACAGTGACCATTGTTATTCATATATTGCAATGATAATAGATTTAATCCATTGTTGTCCCTATTGAATGTGCTATCTAAAATCTTGGCCAAAATGATTTTTTAAATATGTTTACAATTATCTTTAATTTAATCAATCTATATATTAATGCCAAGCTGTTTTCAACGTAGTACTAATATCAGTACCCATACTTCGTGGACGTAATACTAACATGACCCTATGTATATCAACGGAACGATTCACACACGGCGCTTTTGCAGCATTCTCTAAGCAAATGTGAAGATGTTCCTTAATATACTGAAAGAAATCAAATAGCCTTCTTATTTAGTATCAGAATTGTCTTTTATCCGATATTTTCTTTTCAATCGTCCGCCATTTCAGTTCATCTGATAACTGCTTCCGTCTTCAACCTCGTATTTTGTGTGCCATATAAGGACATTGCTGTCTTATTTGAAAACAGAAACAGATCGTAGTAAATATGGTATGCATTGAATAATGTGTCGTAGAATATCCAAAATATGGCATAGCAAGACTTATTTGGAAAACGAGTTACAGCGCGAGAAAATCGTATTATGGTGGACAAAGTAAAGTTAGCTTAAACATTCCAGTATTTTTACCTGACATAGGTTTAATAATTGTATCATTAGCCAAACTTTCTCAAACACATCACTCTACTTAGGTTGAAGATTTTAACTACATTCATCTTTTTGTCTTTGACAATAGTTTAATTTTCTCCATTGTAAGGTATATGATCAAATCGTAGGGGAAACTTTGCTGAGGCTACGACATTCTAGCTCGTTTCAACTTAGCTTTTTCTACAGTGTGTCAGTGAACTGGAATGTTTCATAAAATCTGAGACGTTCTTGATAGTACAAAATCCTGCCACATACTTTCTGCCCATGACAAAGAAAGCGCACAGTGATTGACCTAAACATCATGTCTGCATTCATAATTAACTATTCACAATTCTATATGATGAATGCAGTGTTCCTCTGGGACCACTTTTATTTTTGATGTATATTAATGACACAGCTGAGAACTAAACAAGTCTTGCTAGTCTATTTACGGATGACTCAGCTATGTGCCGCACACGATAAACCATGTTCTTTGTCACTTGCAACAATGGCTGTCAAACCAGACGGTAAAACAAAATCCCGACAAAACAATTCGTGCATTTTTTATCTTCGTAATAATGCCTTACATTTTTATATCAATTATTAGAATAATATTTCAATAAATAACTTTATCATTTCTGCAAACAAGCAGGTCGCCATGCTTCGAAAGTTTAAATAGACCCTATCAAGATAGAGTCTGCATAACATTGATCTGATATTGATCCTTGGATACGCTTGCCAAGAATAGGGCTTCAGAGTTGTGACAAGCGAAACAGTCTGAATAGTTACAGGCTTGCCAGTCTCACTCTATTTGTGACATAAATCTAATAAATTTTGTGCCGCTCAAGCTCGAACACTTTTCCTAGTCTTTCTTTCCGAGCATAATTAGATATCTTAGTTCTCTCCTTTTTGAAGCCACAAATAACCATGTTTGGGAGAGTTTGTAAATCATGTTTGACCTAATACTTAAATATCACCCTAATAATTTTCGTAAGAATATAGAAAATTTAACATTATTTTTGGCAAAATAGATACATTTGTAGTTGTTTGAAAGTTCTCTGCAACGTGCAAACCCAGAACAGAATTCCTCTTATGCATGTAACATGTACATTTTATTTTGAAACCTCAGCACACTTTTTCTTGAATGTTGCTTCGATCTATTAAATCGATTCTTTCTATCCATAACGTTTCCTTTCTTTGTGGTACATGGTTCCTTATTTCTCCTGCTTAATTATTCTTTTTCCAAAACTATTGTTTCAATATTTGTACATGTTCTTTGCGTTTCGTAAGGTAGATTTCTGGTAACAAGAGACTCAAAGTGAAATTAAATCTCAAATGAGATAATTGTTTCCTAATGTTTTACTCAGTATTGTTTGCAAGTGAACGAAAGGTGGCAGGCTTTTTAATGAAATGTACAACTTTACTTTGATAAGCACACATATAATGGAAACACTGACATTATCATTTTCGATAGTGACATTGCGAACGTTGGCATACTATCGACTTGTCGTATGTGAAGCTATTGGCGTTGATAGACACCCACACAAACAATGTTAGAATTTGTGTGTCTTTCAAAGGAACTGCATCCGCATTTCTTTATTCGGGGAAGGAAATACACGAAATCTGTAGTTTCAGAGCAACTACATGCAGCAATAGCTTAACAATAGAAAGAAAAATAAACAATAATGCTTGCATTTGTAACGCTTCTCCGACACGTTCACTGTTGGATTGCAAAATGCTTACTAAACATGTACACCAGCATTATAAGTACATATATAAAACGGCGCAATGCATTTGCACAATAACCAAAGTAACAGTCCGTTACAGAAATTACTAAAATGTTAACAGGGTTGGTAATCCTGCACGATTTGTGGATATGTTGATAATTCAGAACGATTTGTGGATGAGAATCATGTCCGCCTTTTGTTCTCGACATGCCATCTTTGTGCATAATTGTCATCTGCAACAATAACGCTGGAAGACTTGGGATTGATTACATACCTTTCCGAATGGGTTTTTATCTTGGGTGTGATTTGTTGGACTGTAATGACCAACAGGCGCCCATATTGTACCTCCATCAGTGCCGTAACACATATTCGGCACTCCATACCCATTTGGTATCTCGTTCCTGTAAATCTGTCTTCCATATATGGTACCAATGACGGCCACAATAAGCAGTATTAACATCATCGTGTCTTGCAGAATAATGTCTCGTAGACTTCAGGCGAGGGGTTCTTGATATAATAGAACAGGGATTGGATTTTATAATACTGGACTGTGCAGTGCTATCTGTATTCACTGATACCGTATATGTCACGCTGACATGACACGCAGAATTTTCATCTCAGAAAATTTGTACTTTTATTGATATATAATTTTCATGTATAAACTGTCTCCTATTTCAAAATGTATTGCATAGAGATCAACAAGAAAGATTTGTGTTCAATACTTACTTTGTGACCTAGGTGAAGATGCCGATTATTACCCATGGAAAACCATTTTTAAACTGTCCGAATGACCCTCACTGAGTATTTATAAAGAGATATCTTAGCAATGACCTTTACAATTACGCTCCTAGCTTAAGCCATGTTATAGCTTGTGACGAAATCGACGCCATCCCAGCTATTATCCTGTTTGTATGTTTATTCAAAGACGTTATTGACTCTAAGCATGTTCCTTGCATTTATCATAAATGCCAAAATAAAATAAGAATGATGTTTTACGAGAAACTTGAACTATGAAAAGCATTATGAAATTTGTACCCGCGATTTGACTTTACTGAAATAAATTTAATAATTTTAACACGAGAGTGGAATAATTAGAAATACTTCTCAGCCTTTTTGCCAATGACTGAAAAGTACATGGAACGTTGTAGAAAAACTACGACGTTTTCCAATTAGAGTTGAAGATACTAAAACATTAAACATAATTTTTCATGTACAGGAAACCTTATTACAACTAATATTTTAAATTATGGCTTCATTTAGGATAAAACAATGCACTCCCAGACTTTGAGAGATTAACTTCAAATAAAACCGTCAAATCTGGTTCTTTATTTCAGTGTATTTGGTAATTTATTGCATGAGGGTCTTTATGGTATGTGAAGAATCAGTACATGCAGATGTGGGTCAATAGAAGATAATGAATCGCACAATCGCAATCTCTTCAAGTAGTCTTAAATAACGGGTTTCTTAGACTAACCATATTTTTGAACTTGGACGACAACATAATTTTTACCCCTCCCAGATACCCCCCAGTTAGTCTAAACAAAATACGGAATTCAAGAAAGTTTCATACCACGATGCTTTCAGTCAAATTCTTCTAGCTCATGATTAGTTCTTTAAGGTTTTTCAATTCTATAGTGATAGCAGTCATATTTAATACTTGATTGACACTGTTTGTACGACGTCAAAAAGCAGTTCTTGCCGGGATGCTGTCAAATTTTGTCAAATAATGTTGTAAGATTTTAAAGTTGTTTAGTAATATCATTTGTACTTCATACATCTTTATACCAGAGTGCTTTGTCAAAATTTGGTTAAACTCTGTTCAGGAGTTAGTATTTTTAACATAAGTCATAGGATTGCTTGATTTTGGTTCGGTTCTGTTTTATGGCAAAGAAACACATTTAGATTACTTAGTGCCAAATCAACATAAGTAAAATACCTTTTCCAGGACACACCAATCCAACACTGGTTGGTCCAATGGCTTTTGAGGTGAAGCCTCTTTACACGTTTTTGTATTCTTACTAATCTCTGCCACATTTTATAGTAGATAGGCACTGTTTTATGAATTTGAAAGTCCTTCGTGCCTAGATGCTTTCTGTAAATTCTGGTCAATATAGTTATTGAAAGGTAACTGCATATTTGGCAAAAGGGCAGGTCAGCATCAAAACGAAGGATCTTAAATCTATCTGCTGTGGCAAAATTTGGTTGAAATTGGTCCTGTAGTCTCTGGAAACAAGTTAGCAAGTTTAAAATATTAAATGTCGAAAGATGGATTATGCCTATTCCAGACACATAATCAAAGCATGAACTTACTTATACTTTTACTTAAAGGGACCGACACTCAACTGTCTGAAAAGAATTGCGGGAATTAAGATAAGTCTGTTTCTTTCAACCTTTTATTTTTAATGATTTAGTGTCAAATAATTATATTCATCTCAGATTCTCTTGAGAAAATCATACACGCACAAACCTGGTAACATTTGCTTTTGAGTTAACAAGTTTATAACACAAGCAGGATGTGGTGTGGCGAATTTTAAAGAATCATTTACACTTTAGGTTGAATAAATTGTGCTGTGAAGTTAACATAGTCAAGCCAGAAAGGTCTTCAGAAAGTTCACTGATTATTTCTTATTTCATCTTTGGAACATAAAAGGGTCTACTTTTAAGCTTCAGCAGCACTGACCGGGCTATCTTAACGGTACAGTGACATACGTGCATTAGAACTCCGACCGTATCGGTCCAAAAGGGGCGTACGTCAAATAAATAATTTTTCAAAAGAA
>QKMX01146074.1:0-27317 GCA_003401595.1 Venustaconcha ellipsiformis
AAGTAACATCAATACTTGATTTACATTAATATGCATGCATAGATTTAATACAACTTTAACTCTGATTTCACTCAGTCTTTTCACAAAATCTAGTCTACCTATACAAAGATATAAAGCGAAATACCAAAATTAATTTGTACCTGCAGAATGATATTTACTGATTAGAACAATGTGACATATCTGTTAGACGACAACAACTTAACAGAGACCCTCTTCTATTAGTGTATTTAAATATACACAATGAGTGCAGAATAAAAAATAAATCAGCCTGGCCCCTCCCCAACATCAAGCACATAATTAAGCAATGCTATAAAATATAACATTGACTCAAAGGTAAAAAGTTGATCAAGCATAGCACAAAATGAACTGACTTAACTTCATAATGATTCAAAAACATGAATAAAATCCATCAAAGAGTTTAGAAAATATAAGCAAAAGAAAAAAAATTACACAAAACGTTTGTGATCCTGACCTTTAAACCTAAGGAGTATGTTTAGTTGATGAGCATAATATCATAGTTGCATTCACAAGATTCTGTCTTATACTGCATGAGTTCTTTGTCAGTATGTGCATTTTCAGTGGATGGACATAACATTTACAAAGCTTCATGAAAAATGAGACTAGCCACATTCTAAAGACTGTCATACACTACATTCAACTCCAAGTAAAAATAGCATTAACTCTATCAAAACACAAAAGAGCTTGTTCATTAGTTGATATGTGAATCTTCAAATAATCATCAAATTAAGCACCAAGTTCCAGTGCACACATAAAATTTTGTATACCCTGCATTCAGCTGCAAGACACCAAGGTTAATAATGCTAAAACAAATGGGAGAGGGGTGTAATTTGTTGAAATACTTATATGCTTACATTCAAATGATCATAACATGCACCAAGTTTCATGGTGTTCCACTAAAACCTGTTAGATTCTGTCATACACTACATCCAGCTCCATCTAAGAACTGAAAAAAGCTACAAAGTCACAATCAGATGATGATTATAACATTTTTTAATTTTCATGGCAATCACAGCTACAGGGTAATAACTCTTATAAAAATTGTGGGAGCATAGTGACATGTCAAACTGAATCTTCAGGTGATGACCATAATATTTACCAAGTGTAATGGCAATCCATCAAAAACTACAAGATTTGTTGTACTAACAAGATTGTGTCATACAATGGATCAAACAACAAGATGAAAAGGGCAGTAACTCAAACAAAGGTTGCATAAGCAAAGTTATTAGCTGCCATGCCCATCTTTAGATGATGATAATAGCATTTACCAAGTGTTTCAGTCAATTAAAAATTAATGTCAAGTAGCATTCAGTTATATTATACATTTAATTACAAGTTAAAAAGGGCAAAACTCTTTTAAAATTGTAGAAGCCAAGTAATTTGTAGAGATGGGCATCTTCAGTTCATGACAATAGTACTTAAAAAAATGTTTGTGTCAATTCATCAAAAACTGAGAGTCTAGCTGCACTAATGAAATTGAATGTCAAATTGAAGGATAGTCACATGGGTTCCTATTATTACTAATATTAGTACCCTTAGTCCTAATTTAAGGCTACAACATTGTAGCTAGGGTTCCTATATAAATTGGCTTGTATAGAGGTGGGGGTATAATTAAGATGGTCATTACCTTTCTGTTATTTACTATTATCAAAAGCCAAATATCATTTATAATACATTATCAAACCTAACATTTTGTTGAATCTTTACTATTCCCTACAATCTAGTTGTGTCTTTTCTGAACCAGCATGACTATATGCAATCTCCAAAGGACACTGTATATCGGATTATCCAATTTTGTAATGAAGTACATTAACACTGAACAAATGCATTCAGTGTTTTGTTTTGCATGTGTTGAGAGGTTATTTAAAAACACTGCTAATGTCACATTTGTAACAGAAATTTCTGCATAATGTTAACAACTCAAAGCAGACCTGGCAACCTTTTAATTTCATTTTATATGAAAAGAACTCAACATTAATAATGAGCTAATATGAAAATCTGAATGGAAAATGAATTTCAATTTTCTGCATCTTTATAATAACAGGTATTTATTTCTCAAACAAATGGTAAAACATTATCAAAAAGTCCATAAACAATTACATACAAAGTTATTCATAGTAGTTTTCTGAATATGTATTTACATTTTTTGTATACAAAATATTTTAAAAATCAAACAATTGTAATATAGCAACTAATGTACAATACCATTATCTAGAGTCAAATCATGACTACTAAAACTACAAAAATAGTATGACACACAAACAGAGAATTATTTTTGTATCACTAAAGCTGTAGAACTATGTCTTCCTGTACCATTTTGCTGCTCGAATTCGACTGGTTCGGGTTCCCTGGGCCTTTGTTTGGGTGGTCTGCTGGTCCTTCTTCTTCTTGTGCTCCTATGATTACAAAACAGAATACTGATTAAATTCACATTCCTTTGACACAGCTTGTTTACATGAACTAGAGGAATAAATTACTCACTTAAATATACCCTAACCTCACATTTCACTCCTATCACAATGATGGAGATGAGTAGTTTTCAATTGAGAAAAAACACTGTTCCCACAAGCTAACAGCCACAAAGAGCAACAAGTTTTACAATAGGAGACCCAAGTGGACTTGATATTGCTCACCTTGTTGACACTTGCCTAATAGCCAATTTTTTCCAATGCTGTTGATGCAGGGCCTACATATATATCATGATGAAAAAAGCAATTGTTCACAGATTTGCATGAAAAGGGCAACTAACCATGCATTTTGGAGGCAGGTATACAAGATAATGCACACATCAAATTGCATCAGAATATGTTGAATAATTCCCAAGATATGTTGGTTACAACGATCTGCTGTAATGGAGATTCAAAACAAAACCCAGTGTTGTTACCAAATTCCTCTAGAGCAAGTTAAACTGCAAAAATTTATAGCTTTTTTGATTATTTTAATTGCAATCCATCCACAAAGAGTGGACCTGGCATATTTAGTAGCACTACTGTTGTTAGGAAACCATTTTTCTTAGATTTTAATCTTAGAACCTAATATCAATATACTTCATTCTTACCACAAATTCACACCAAGCACAAAGTCTGGTCTAGATGTGGGATTAACAAAATTTTTTGCAGAATGTTTTTACTTCTTTTTGTCACAGTGATTCTGAACTGACTTTCTGACCCTAAAATTGATATTTTTTTCCATACCATAAGTGCAAGTCAACTACAAATATTGGTAACTTTTTATGATGAAGAACGACAGTTGATGTGTGTAAACAATATCATTTCTTTCTGTCACAGTGACCTTAACCTTTCTAAGTTTGACCATGATAGGCTCAAGTTGATAAAAGATGGATCGATGTATAGGCAGAAAGATGGCTGCATGGCTCGTAAAGAATGCTATATCCACAGGAGTATACATATATGAAAATTGCCTAAATAGCATGAAAATTTAATGTTATGTACAATTTATAAACATGCATACAAATTTTATTGTTCCATTTGTGAAGTTGTACTAACATAGATGACTAAAGATAGCAGCAGCAAAATGATATGCTCCAAAAAAATTGAAATGAGCATAAAAACTATCAAAAATTATTTCATATTTGTGATTCAATATGTTCAGCCATATTTGAATTCTGTTCACTGATTCAAAATAAGAAATTAAAAAATAAAACAACTAATGAAACATATAGGCATGATATAAGAAAATCCACCATTACACTTAATTCAAAATTCATAAGCAGGAAATAGATGATGCATGATTGCTCAGAGACAACATTTCAATTTAGAGATCCACCCGTGCAGTGAAATCCTGGACTCATGGAATTGAGAAAATTGTATGATAATCACAATGAACTGATGATTTTGAAAATGAAGTAAAATGATGATTACCCATGCTGATTTCCTGTGCTTTAATATTTTTTAATTTTGTGGAATCTATTTCTGTGGATGCCTAACAAATAGTTCTATGCTTTAAAATGGTGAAATTCTGAAAATAAAAAACTATAAATCGCCCATTAGATTTTGGCTACACAGGAAGTAGCCTCAGGGTGGGGAGCCAGTTGGGGGCCCCAAGAGAATGACATTCAGCCATTTGGAAGGCTACATTTGCCACAAATATAACAAATGTCAGCTATTTAGTGGAGCCTGTTGGAATGACTGGTAGCCAGTTCGATACCTAGTTGTCAGGTGGACCAATACCTGCTGCTTCCCATTAAGTAAGCTCAAACTGAGGCTTTTATTTAAATTAATTCCATCTATCTGTGGTGATCACTTTGTAATCTTTTATATATGTTTGATAGCTAATATCTATCAACATCTGCAGATCAATTGTGTTGTGTTTTTATATAAAAAAAAATCAATATTTAAATGAAATGCTAGTGGCAATATAGGTTCTTTGGCAAGCCAAGTATGGTGGCATGGTTTTGGTAATGAAATATCATATCATATGCTGGAGGAAAACTTGGAACAGGCTCCGAGTCACAAAGCTGTGCATTTTTTAATTGAAGAAACATCATCACACAAGTTATGATCAATTTAAAACGAGAATTTTCATTATCTCCTCTTTGGTTTGGGGTTCTTGTATGAGCTGCAAGGTTTTATTTACAACCTTTTAATTTTAATTTTGTTATGGTTGTGTATTTGATAAGTTGATTTAGGATATGCCTGAATTCTTCTCTGGAATGGCACTGTTATGTGGTGCTTTAGATTTGTGGTCTTCAACTGTATTGCACTTTGATTCTGCCCAGTTGTGGATTTCAACTCCAAGCATTGCTGGCTGGCCTCCACTGGTGAAAGCTGTGCATCTTAAAATTGCTCCCGGTTGCTCATGTATTTGTATCGGTAAATGCCTATGTATGTAAGGCATAGAATGCCTTTTTAGACAGGTTAGATGCTAGCTTTTCAGGTTGCTATCATAAAGTGGAGGTTGTCCATAAATTGTATCTGCCTTTGTTAAAACAGTATGTACCATGTGATTTTGGAATGAATTGTATTTTCCAGATTAAGCTATTTTGACTGCTTCCACAAGGTGAATTTCATAGCCTCATGTCATAAAACACAACTAGCACCTTTGTTTTTTCTGTGTAGATGTGCAGCTTGAGGTTACATGCTTTTTTGCACAGTATCACTTTACTTGCCAGTAATATGACATTGGTCTCACACCCTATTATTATGCAGTTCCCCAAAACATATGTAACAGTCTGTAGCTTTCTGGAAAGCCTTTCAGTCATTACAAATTTCAGTCAGATAATGTAGCTAGCTATCTCACACTCAAAAATCTGAATAGTGGCAACATCATCCTTGTTATAGTATAAACCAAAATGCCATCATTGTCAACATCTGTGTAGCAAAGATTACATGTTACCTGTTCAGCAATTGTTCTTTTTGTGTTTTGCCTTCATTTGGTTTGCTGGCACGCCCTCAATGGGCAATGTTTAGCACCTTGAAGTCTACATAAATAATGTTCACGACACACAACCAGTGGTGGTGGTTCTGGATGCCAGGGATGTCCTTTTATGGCTCCAGTTCGGACATGCACTGGTGCTTTCACCTATACCAAGGCAGTCTTTTGTGTGGTCCTCCAATAGGACAGACTTGCTGAAGATATGGAAGTGCTTGTAGCAGATGCCTTCTCTTTATTGTGTCTTGTGCTGCCATATCAGGTTGTTCAAATTCTGTATCCAATATATGGTATTGGCCCTTTCAGTTTTTATTCCACAAGTGAGCTGCTAAAGGTCTATTGAATGCTGCCATCTGATTAGCAACTCACTAATGTGTTATGAGTACAGGCCATTTCTCCAGCCACAAGACACTAAGCGTGATAGTTGCAGTTTCACATTAATAACATATTGTGGTGGTATGCACTTTAGCGTTGGAATGAAGCTACATCTTACATCAGTGAAATAGGTGCTCCTGTGACACATGTGGTTTAAGCACTTTGCAACCTGACTCCTCAGGAATGTATTATTCATTGAAGCTTGCTATGGTTAAATTAGCTTAATCAATTTGATCTCATAAGTATGCTGTAAGATAATAACCTTATTTCAGAAATATGGTTTTACTTGAACACCTTGCTCAGCTTCATCATCATATATGTTTTGTAGACCTGGTACAGCTTTTTCTAGCTGTGCTATCAACACAAGGCCAAGCTTCAGGGCATCAACTGAAAGTAGAGACCTACCCTTTATTTACAGGGTCTTCATTGTTTTCACTAGAATGCAAGCCTAGGTAGCAATGAAAATATGCATTTGTGTTGCTTCAATGTCCAAAGCAGGCATTTAAGGGGCAAGGAAAGGGTGTGAATCCTATAACTGTGACTAGACTAAGGGAAACAATGTAAAAGGCATGGGAACTGAGGGAAAGACCACCTTTTACACAATCAAGTAAACTCCTCTGGAAAGGTTTCTTAACCATAGCCAAATGAGAGAGCAACAAGAGATTTGGCAAAGAGGTAGTCCCAGTGATAATATCCATACTTATAGGAATTTGAGTTTCCTTAGCAGCTGAAGGCATAGGACACAGATCCATGGGGTAAATGACAGTATACCTCATAATTGTCTTGTCAAAGGACCTTTATTACCAGCTGGTAGGAGGTAAGGGACTGTAGGGAGGAAATGGCAACTCAGCCTGTTATGTGTCAAACTTTTAAGAATCTATGATGAGTGACAGGACAGCCTTGTCCCACTCTTACTCATGCGGGGAGACATTGTGATCCAATATCTCTCTCTAGCTAGGGGAGAGGGACCTTGGCTTGAAATTATTCAAACATAGTTAAAGGACTGTTTGCAGTGGCAGACCTGGCAGGTGGGTGTGAAAGACTCTGAACCCTGCTAATGTGTTTGTGGGAAAGTCAGGTCTCGCCTTCCTTTTTGATCCCAACTCTGTAAGATGGTGATGTCAGCCCATAGACTGTATCGTCAATCTTTACCATGAGGCCAAGACACCAAGTCAATGGCTGCATGCAGATGAAAATTCAATTGCTTCTCTGAAGTGGAAGGTTTCACGTCCATGTCAATTCTGAATCACAAGCAAAATGCAAAAGTGGTTTTGATTAAAAAAAATCAAAATGCAAAAGTGGTTTTGATACATGGGGATCCCAATCTGATCAATACCCTGTACTGAGGGATGCTTATAACTGGTGAATAGTATTCAAGGACTGATGAATGACACTTGGTTAATGATAATGACTGATCAGGCAACTCTGACGTGTAGGAGGAACTTTCCACAAATCTTATGGATGTCTTGATCCTGTCACCAGCAACAGACTTTGGGATCTGTAAGGGTGTTGATCCTCCCTCATGGGAGGGCAACTCACTTTCATTCAAGACTAAGCTATGGGCCAGTAGATGGTGATCCTTCACCCTAATGGGGGTGCAACTCACTCTCAGCCCTATGGGACTGAAAAGGGTGCTGTTCCTCCCTTGTGAACGGGTGTGACTTACTCTCAGTCCAACAGGATTGGGAAAGGTGTTGTTCCTTCCTCAAATGATGGTTCAACTCACACTGTAACCATTTGTATTATCCTCTGGAGGTGCCCCATTGGACCCATATGGATAAGAACAGACTTTCCCAATCTTATGCTTAGATCTAAGGGACTCAGCATTGGAAAAACCTGAATATTTTCTGTGTGTGTTTTGTTAATTTTAAAGTAGTTTTAACAGTTTTAGTCATATTGCTATTATGTCTGCAGAGTGGTAGTTGATAGTGATGTCTAGCAGTGGGGCATTATGCTGCGGACATGTAGCATCATGTTCCATCCAGTCAGGTTATCTGGCACCAGGCCGACCAGTCCTAACACTGGACTCTTAATGCTAAGCACCAGGCAAGGCAGGTGCTAGAATCATTTTTATTAATCTTTGGTATGATTTGGTCAGAGTTCAAGCCTGTGACCTCCCACATCTAAGGCAGGCACTTTAACCACTTATGCCACTGTTGCAGTCTCAATATCAAGAAAAAGAAGAGTAAAGCCCCTTTATAACTGTGTTTCCTTTATCAATGTAATCTCTTATTAAATTAATTAAAATGACCAGAAACTGATGCTTTAATTATAATAACTTTAATTATAATAAATTCAGAAAATCTTTATTCATGGAAAATTTATGAAATCATCAACACATGATCTAAGTACTGGAGATAAATTTAAAAAAAACCAAACAAAGTTGGTAAGCAAACTGCAACCTAAGGCATGTGTACTGTTGAGACATGAGTAATTTTCATCATCTCCCTGCATGGGTAAGTCTATTGACTTCTCTAATGTCTAGACCTTCTTTAGGGAAGGGCTTCACCAGCCCCCAAAGACGTTTTGTCCCAACATGTGAGACCTAGAAGAGTTTTTTCCACAAAATTCTGAACAAAATGGAGATTAAAGGTTTCCTTGGTTTTGATACATGACCAAATTTGCAAGAAGTGTCACTATTTTTTCCATGTGCACTTTGAGAACAAATGCAATCTGTGTGAGTATCCTAAGGGCCCTTTTCACTGCCCCATATCATGTTGCCGCAAAACTCACCTAGCTATCTGCATTGTCATAATGTGTGCACTCCTGTATATGCACTAAGAACACTTTATACTGTACATGAAATAATCAAGCTGACCTTGTGAAAAAGTGCTGGTGGTTTTCCTGATGGAAAAACAAGATAATTCACCTGTGAATTTGTTTATTAAAGCAGCATTCAAATACATGTGCAATGTCAACATGTAGCGCAAACAAAAGGAATACATTGTGAATTTGAAGATAGAGGAAACATATCCACAGCATTAAGCAGGCCTATTGTTATTTTCCTTACAACACAAGGACTTACCTATACCAGTGTCTTAAATATGCAAGGAAAATGATGTTCTCAACGAGAGGCAGGGCCTGTTGTTATTTTCCTTAGAACTCATGGTCTTACCTATACCACAGTGAATGCATGTCCAATGAAAAGATGGAATGCAAGGTAGCCTCTCAAGCTCAAAAAGGAATGAAGTTCTTAAGGGGAAAAAGGTTAAAATGTGGTTTACTAGAAAATGAAACAGACAGTTATATCAACATGACTAATTAAACAACTGCAAAAGAAGACTGCAGTTCGTGGTAAGTGGCTACAGATGTAATTTCTCTTGCGACAGTTAAGGCAGACATCTACACAGTAAGGCATCCATGAAGATAATGACCTCCTGCTTAGAACCACATGATATAAGAGAGTGGAATGCAAAAGGTCATTATGACTTTTCTCCAATGTGGGAGGATGTATTCACATCAAATGGACGGTTAGTTTTCAGCACGAAAATAGGTTAGCTACACAATAGTGGCAGAATAAGTAATTGCTGTTATTAAAAACATATTTTATATTGGACACCACTTCTTCAAACAAGTTGTTTACTTCTAATTTGGTTTAAGCTATGTTTTGTGAAAACTATTCCAAAGTAGAACTAGCATGTATAACAAGCTGCTTCTCTTGTTAATGCAATATTTTTTTTCAAACAATTTATCCACATTTTTTCATAAGATTTAAAGCAAATGTTGAAAAGCTCAATATGATGCCAATTTTTATGTCAGGACTTACTTGGTTCACAAATCAGCTTTGAAAGTACTCCTGCCATAAATGTATTAGCCCACACATATCAGTTACAAATAAATCTTTCCAATTCAGTGATTGCAACAAATACAACTGCTTCCTGTATACAAAATAATTGTTAATATTCCATGACGGTATGTTTCTTTTGCTACTTTCTTCAATATAGAAATGTTGAAACAACTGAAATTAGTCTCAGGAAAATTTTTATAATTTCTATTCAAGAATTAAACTTTTCAAACTTCCTAAAGCAAGTGATTCGGCAAAAGTTGTATTTGCTTTTTCAGAAATTTGTTTTTCTTTGATCATTCTAAATGAAATATTAAATGTGAATTGGGATTGAACACTAAACAAGAAAGAAATCATTTTTACTTACTTCAACTGTTGAATCAATCAACTGGAAAAGCGAATACACATTCTGAACAGTTACATCTTCTGGAAACAAACCCTGCAGATCCTGCACAAAGTTTCCATACTTTAAAACACCATTGCTCATCATCCCAACTGGCCAGAAGGAGGCATCACACAGGTAGTTGATCATTCTTTGTGAAATGTCAACTTTCTCAGATGACAGGCATCTGTGAGCAAAGCGTTTCACTGCCCTCAAAGTCAGTTCTGCTAATTTTGGATTCATGGCCAAAAGTTCAGAAAGTTTCTTTTGTGTATGTGATGATAACTTTACACGGATATAATCCAAAGATTCAATAATGCTGTCTGCATTCAGTTCTTCTAGTAATTCATGCAGAGAGACAAGATGGCATAGTCTAATGCTGTTCTCAGGACTTGGC
Source organism: Venustaconcha ellipsiformis (assembly GCA_003401595.1). Lineage (NCBI taxonomy): Eukaryota > Metazoa > Mollusca > Bivalvia > Unionida > Unionidae > Venustaconcha > Venustaconcha ellipsiformis. The sequence continues at coordinate 10,348 of QKMX01146074.1, forward strand.
AACAGGATTTTGTTAAAGGGACGTGTCAGTATGTTCTTCCATTCATCCACGTAGTCCACAAGGGAAGTATCAGGCTTTCCAGAAGTTTTCTTTAAAAGAGACAGGATCATTCCAAGGTGTGTTAGGAAATCAGAAACATGTCTTGGATCTCTGTCCTTTTTTTTTTTAATAGTCACAACCAGATCTGGTGGTAGTGGTTCTTGTTTTATATTTTTCTGGATCTGATAAATCATAGCAACAGAATTTTGGTAAAGTTCATCTGCATAAGTTATACTTGGCAAGGAATCTTCTATTAGCAAATATTTAACATTAGTTAAGATTTCACTTGCAACTTCAGCTTCAATTGTTTCAAAATCATACACAATTTGTCTTCCAAATCCATACCTTACATCATTCTGTGAATATTTCAGGAAACTGTCATCCCATTCAAAGTTCACAATATCCCTGCTGGTCACATCTGTCAATGAAGTCCATGGGATCATACCTTCCTCACCCCTTCTCAAAAAGCTCAGTGACAGTGGCTTCACACTGACAGCTATTTTCAGAGTCTCATCAATCAGCCTATTCTGCATGCATACGAGTGTGGACAGAACTTTGAAAATTGTTGACTGCAGCCCATCATAAAGGCAGGATTTTAAAGGCAGTTGACCATGGATATGTTCCAACTTTGGAAAGTCAGGATCAAACTCTTGTAGAGCTTCTATGTTCTCCATAATGTGATCCCAAGCTTGTTTAAATTGCTCATATTTTTCCTTTAACATCTGCCTTCTTTTATCATCAGATTCTTTGCATAGAAAATCTGATACTACAATATCTCCAGCCTCTTTCTTCTTCAAGTTGTAGCTTACAGTAACAAAACATGCCAAATGCCAATGCAAAATTGGACAAATATGTCTTATGAGCTTTATCTGTGACAAATTACTTAAAACAAGCCAAAGAAACTGGAAATCTTCTTTTCTTCCTCCAAGCACCAAAACAAGGCTGTTAAATGAAGGAGTCACTGTTGATCTCCAAAGTGAAGGTAATCTTTCTGTTTGGTTTTCTAATTCGACCTCATCAACTTCTTGGACCAAATTTTCCAAAGCTTCTCCAGGCATGCCAAAAATTTTGTTTTGCTGTCTCCTAAGGTCCAGAATTCTTCCAAATGTATCTGCTGCCAACATTTCAATTCTTTCTGAAAATTCTTTTTCCCATTCAGATCTTTCTTCCTCTAAAGCCATACTTCTGTTATCTGAACAAAGTAAATCACTGATCTTGTACAAAACAAGGTGAAGAAAAACAACTGTGTCATGCTGCTGAAGGCCAAGATAAGAGCTCAGAAACTCCAGTTCCATCTTCATTCTCTGCACAAGTTGGAAAATTGTATCTTCTTTTTTAATTTCTGTACCTACAATGGAATGAATATCATCCACTGAAGCAAATCCAACTGCAACAGAGCCAACAAAACATCCATGGAGTAGAATATGGGAAATTATACTTGCCAGCCTTGAAATTTTTCTTGATCCAAAGGCAGTCTCCTTCAGTTTAGAAGCACCTTGAAGACAGTATCCTCTGCATGGCACACAGTCAAATTTCATGTCCAATTTGTGAAGAGCTGAAGAGTGAAGATCCACAGCGCTAGCATTTCTCAGAATTCTGAAATTCTTATCCTCACTCACACAAAATGCTGGTGAAATCTGTGAAGATTTTACTTCAACTACATCAGGCATGCCTGGAAGAAACAGGCCTGATAAGCATGCAGGATCCAACAATCCTTTTGCAAAAAGGGATACAGGTTTTCCGGCATCAGACCCATAAACTGTCATAATGACAAGTAGATGTCCAATAAATGAGGAAATGTTTTTGTGCAGTAAAGGAGATTCTTCATGTAACTGTAACATATCCACTTGAAAATCAGCAATTCCAGACAAACATTCAAGAACCATAAGCGAGTGTTTTTCCATTTTCAATTCTTTTGCACAATTCACAATCAGTCTACATCTTGTTTTCTCAGAGTCATTCAGTTCTGAAATAAGTCTTTTCATGTAGAAATGCCTCATCACTTCATTATATAGGCATATTCTATCCTCTGTTGATGACAAGGCTCCCTGGACTAAATTATCTATGGCTTTAACATCCTCTGCTTTATGAAATGTGGTCGCAAAAGGCAAAATTCTCTGGGAAACATACAGTGACAGTGGGCTAAATTCTACATATATTAAATCAAAATCTTTTTGCCAACTGTCTTCATCACAAAACTGAAGATAATCAGAAAGTCTTTTGCATATTCTTTGCAAGTGGAAGATCCATTTACCATTTCCAAGGCATTTCAGCAGAAAAACCTGCAGAGACTTGATTCTTTTGTCATTATGTAACAATGCAGCATTTACCATCTGCAAGACAACTTGGCAGTCTGAGGTGTCATAATTTCTTTCTTCCAAGTCCATGGAAAGAACCGTCATGAAGCTCCTTATATAAGCAACTGCTGTAACATGTCTCAGGGAAAATGCACCAGATTGTAAAATACTGTCTGCTTTAAGAAAGTACTGGATTTGTGGATTGCTTGTAGCATTAGCTCCTGCAATATCTTTTGCAATCGTTTTTCTCATAATCTCTTGGTCAAGGATATCAATAAGTAAAACTGGAAAAGGAGAATCAACAAGTCTATCCTCATGTAATTTCTGCAGGCAGGTATCCATAGCCATAAGAAAGGGAGACTCTTCCATTAATTCCAGTGAGCAATCATCACTATCCAAAAGCTTGAACAAAATATCACTATCCAAAGCAAGTTCTGTATGAAGGGCATGGTGAATAGGAGGTTTCAAATGTGTCAACATGTTATCAGGTAAAGAACCATCTGATATTAAGTCCATTAACCAATGCATTATTTCAGTGTCTGGATTTGCCCCTATGCAACGACTGCAGTAGGCTGCAATAAGCCTCTGTGCATTATTACTGTGTATGCCCTTACAAGTTTCTATCATGTCTTTCATGAGCTTTCTGATTTCCTCAGCATCAAGAGGTAAATCATTATGCAAAAGTAATCCCAAATGTTTAAGATTATTTATCTCAGAAGGTTGAGGTAGAACAATCTGTGCAGTAACATCACAGCAAAGTCTCAAGGCATGTAGTACACTTGGATCCATGGACACTTGGTTGGCAAAAATCAATACACTTGATACTCTTTGGTGCCAAACAGTGACATTTGAAAATTTACCTAAAGTTGATTCACCTGGGAGCAGAACTTTACAAAGATATTCAACCAACAGTTCACGTCTTTTCTTCTTATCTTGATTTGGCGTTATGGAAACTTCTACTTCAGGGACTGGAATTTTATCATCTATATTTCCCAAAGTATCATGCATAATGGAGGCACCAGAAGTTTTTATTGCTGATGAATTGTCCAAATCCTGATCTCCTTCCTCAATAGTCACTGTTGCATTACCATTTGATACAACAGCATCTTCTAGGGGTTTCAGCTTCTCTTCTTGCTTAGTGACATATAAATGGAATAACTCTACAGGTTCAATGTCTTTTGAAATACTTTGCAGTAGGCTTGTGATTCCACTCTTTTCTCCTAAAACTTCATTGCACATGTCAAGCAGTTGAAGTTCAGATTGTAATAAACTCGAATGAACCCAAAATCCTGCATGCATATCTGATATAACAGCTGTGGGATGAATATTTTGTAATTCTATCTCTCCCAATAAACACCATCTTATTGCCTGAACCCTCTGCTGATCAGAAAGTCCTTTTATAATCTGATATGATGTTACATTGAAGAAGTCAGTTTTGTAGTCCTCAAGCCAGTTTTTGTAGGTGATTTTCGTTAGTTCTGGAACCTCTTGAGTGATGAGGCTTTCTTGATGTAATAACAACTCCTTCCAAATAATTTCTGGCATGTCATCAATATCCCCTATTCCTGCAGTTGATTTTACACTCTGCACTGCCTCAAGGAAGGAATACTTGGTAGTCTCAATTTTTTCATAGAAAACTTTGAAGAAAGGTACTCTAAAATGCAATACAGGACTTGAACATGCATAGCATTCTGCCTCAGTAGGCTTTGGTGTATTCTGAATGGAAAATATTTCAGGTTCATTAAACAGTTTCCTCCACATTAACTGTACATCAGCTGATGCATCTTTGTGGAAAAATGCTGACAAAGCACAAACTTTCTCAAGCTCAAACAATATTCTGGCTAGTGGATCATTGATTACCTGTGCAATGTAGTTCTCAAGGGCATCACTGAATGTTGATGAGGAATACAGAGCATGAGTATCACAGGATACTTCAATCCACCAGTTCTTTACATCTACATTTTCTTGTTGTTTTTTAATCCATTTAAATATGGCCTCATCCAATATGGTCAAGAACTCTTCAGATGACCGAATTTGCTCAATAACAGACTGAATGCTTTCAACACTTCTACCTCCTGATGCATACTGTATTCTGGTGAAAGCCCAAAATAGCTGTTCCTGAATGTATGCTGAAAGTGGTCTTCTTTGCTCAATAGTTTCAATCATGCTCTTGTTGACAACATCCAATAATGGCAATTTTGGTTCCTCTAGGCTATCAAGCATCACAAGTTTCCATTCAGTTAGAAAGTTGATTTGTGGTACAGCTTTAGATCCATTTTTCATTCTATCAAGATGTATAATCATGCAGACATGTTTTGTGGATGCATGTGGTTTATCCAGATTTTCTTTTCTTGTCCTCTCCATAATATTTCTAGCCAACAAAATATGCAATTCATCGTCCAAAGATCTGCACTGTAGTATCAAACATTTTTGATCTGCTTCTGACCAAAAGAGCTGAATTCTCTGTGTCAACTGTTTCTCAGATTTAAATGCTCCTAGCTTATCAACTTGACATGTGATATTTGGCAAAATAGCTTGTACATTTGTATGTATGTTACTGTTGGTAAATATCATAAACATCTTGCTGTGCTCAGATCCTTGATATGACCAATCAATCTTTGACTGAAGGTACTTCTGAAGCCCCCCATGAATTGGAAGATGAATATACTCATCTATAATACGGAGAGCCTCTTTGGAAGTTTTGGGATTTCTTCCAAATTCTGATAATCCAATCCTTATTACTGACTCAGGCTTCATGATCCACAACAGTCTTTGCTTGCAAGCTGATGTTAGTTCATCCACCACTTCATTGTCAAGTGTATGAGTAATGTTTTCTTTCATTTTGAGAAAGTATTTATGCACTAATGATGGGATCATATCTACTCCATATACTGGAACGACATCAATTACTTCAAAATGCTTGGATGGTATATTTGTTAACTTCTGCACCCAGTCCTCCAAATCTTTTATGACAACATGTTCATTTTGTGATAAAATGTCTGCAAATTTCAAATTCTGCTTTTCAAAGCGATTAAGGAATGGTGGGTCCGCAAGGTTCATTTTACTCTCATCCACCAAAACTATGCATCTGAAATCATCATGAACCTGGCACATGGGATTACTATATGGTCCCAAAGCAACTCTACAGTACTTTTTTTCTCCAACCACCGTGTAGTTCTGATTTAGCATATCATACAGACTTCCATAAATGCTATCCAAATCTTTGAGGATAAGGACAAGACCCTGTTCCATACAAATGATTATTTTGTTCAGTATTCTATAATTATAGTCATCTGTAAGGTCTTCTTCAAATCGACTTCCATAGACTGGAATTGCTTCTCGCTCAAGCTTGCCAAGCTGCTGTTCCAAAATATCAAATGCAGCATCACCTGAGGTAATGAGCATCAAATGTCGAGCCATTTTATCCTGTATATTTTCCACAATAAGGTCAATTACAGGTACTTTGAAATCCTCCAAAGACTGTAGATTAGCTTTGAATAATTCCTGGAGGGTTGATGATTCAGATGGCAATCCACCGAAGTTTCTCTGAAGTCCTCTGTTGATAACTTTCATTTTAATCACATCAGTTGAATCTTGTGTGTCTAATTCAGACAGGGTCTTTGCTATATACTTCACAAGTGAATAATAGTCTCGCAAGCCATGAAAATTTGGAAATGTCTGTTTCTCGATATATTTCATGTACGAATCTGCCAAGGACTTCAATTCCTTATCAATCTCTACTCTTTTCAGATCTCTGGGCCTTGTACGTAGAAGCTCATGACTACTGTCTGCTGGATTCTTTTCTAGTGATTTGCTAATTGACTTTCCTGTCAAAAACAGTTCTTCCACATCCATTTCTGGTCTTGAAAGATGTATCGCACGATTCATTTTAGCAGCATCAAGTGCCCAATTTGAAATGCCAACTACAGCCACATCTGGAAACTGCTTTTTCTCTGGTTCCAAAAGACTATGAAGCACCTTGAGTGGGTTGAACCTGGATATTTCTGCCAATCCAATCTCATCCAAAATAACAACTGACAAAACCTCTTCTGGGTTATTATTTTCTTGGTATCTTTGAGCTTTCTCAAAGACCTTTTTGATTCCATCTGAAGTGGATGACTCAGAGCCCTGAAAAGACACACAATTTAGCTGAGGTAATGACTTGAATAGGGGATCTTTAGAATCTCTTCCCCTAAGGTTGCTTCGAATTACCTGTATTGAGAGAGATTTACTGCATCCAGGTTTGCCTACAACAAATATTGGAATCTTGTTTAAGATGCAAACCAATATAACAAAAACATTTTCTTGCAAGGCAGTGTTTTGTGCAGTGCCAGTTTGAAGTTCCATTCTATTCAAAATATCTATCTGTTCCTCAGTTATTATATCTTGTATTTTATTCTCATCATACTCTTCAATTTCATGACAGTGAAAGACATCTGCCATTCCATTTCTGTACCTCTTCCTGTCCAAGGCATTTTCAAAACGACAATGGTAACAATGAGCTAAGGCCAATATCATGCATCGTATCTGAAAATCTGTGCTCTGTGATGAACCATGAATTTTTTTCTTCTTCATGAAGTTTTGGAACCATTTAGCCAACAATTTGCATCTGTTAACATCTCGTAAGCTGACAGCAGACTCAGAATCTTCAATGTTACGAACAACTCTTTGTGACATGATTGCAAGATCTGCAAACAATTGGTCCATTTGGGGGCTATCTTTGAAGACATTTTGAATCATGCGATGAACATAAGCTTCTTCATCTTTCTCACTGATACTTCCAAAATCCCACACATAGTCAACCATAGTTTCTGGTATTGGAAATACTCTGTACACCAAACGGGACATTTCATCAAACTGTATCTTGCCTGGAAGACCAGCTGTTGAAACTTTCTTTTCTGGCCTCTGTTTGTAAGGATTGCAGGCAGCCATAACAACAACATTTGGGGGTAAAGTTTTACCCAAACATTTGTGATGACAAAGAACATCACAGATAAGCCCAAGCTGGTTGCAGGTGTTGATTTCATCCAGAAAAAGCCATACTGGCTTTTTAAAATTGTTCTCTGCTTCTCTGCGTATCTTTTCAATACTTGCCAATATAAACTCCTCCTCGACACCCGCATGTATCTGAACAACTTCAAAATAAACTTCACAAATTTGGGATAAATACCTAATAAGTGATGTTTTTCCACAACCAGTTTCACCCATTATGAGGACTGGAATATGTGCCTTAATTCTCAGCATTATGAGAACCATCTTCAACAAATTATCTGGTGTTAGTGCATACTTTGTTGCCATATCTTCAAGCTTTCCCTTGGAGAGTGGTATGGGATGTGTTCTTGCTACTCGCTGAAGTATATCTTGCAGTTCTGAAGCAGTTTTTGTATTGAAGTCTGGAAGAGCTTCCTTGATTTGACTCTCAAACAAAGTTTTTATGTGATCTGGTACTTCAGACTTCTTTCTGTACATAGCTGACAAGGTTTGAATGTCTTGATTATGAAATACAAAAATCAAGTGGTTGGTGTCTTCCCATCTTACCATACCTTCTACCCTTTTAAGAAGCAAATTTTCTGTACCACCAACAGACATTTCTCCAGCCTTAGATTCTGCACCAGAATCTAATTTTACTGCAGAGGCTTGCAACATCCGACAGTTATTCACAGACCTTGAAGCAAATTCACTACATGTGTTTAGAAGAGCATGCAGAAGGTTACTCTTTACAGCAATTCCTTGTCTTTTTCTTAAAGCAGTTTGCAAATTCTGTGTCCGAAAGAAAGTACTACAAGTCATTTTCTTCAGCTGGTCTGCAAGAACATTTATGAAGATCCTTGCAATGCTAAAAGACATGTCTTCAGGTCCAGGAAAGTACATTCTAAGTAACTGCTGACACTTCTGCCTTGGCAATGGACATACAGCCTTCTTGCCTGTGAAGTAGATATCTTTGCTGTCAATTGTTCCATCCTCAAGTGCATTTAGATACTGGCACACAACTTGAACTGGACTATTAATATTGTTGCTTACAATGAAATTGCTATAGAACTGCCATGACAAGTTTTTTCTCTTGAATGACATTGCAGTCTTAAGTGCATCCTTCAACTGGTGATTTATTGTATTTGCAATTTCTATGAATATGTATTTTGTGGGCAAACACACACATGCTCTGCCAGTTGAAGCAAAACCAAGGACAATTATTTCAAAAAGAAATGCATCCAGTTCAAATGGATTATCAATATTCCCAATGTCAATATGGAGAGCATCATTTTGTCTGACTCTCATGTCAGCAAGTCGATGAACAAGCCGCGCTCTATTGAGTGGTCCACTAATGTGAAAAGTTGCCACTCCTCTATTCTGTCTCTGTGATTTTTGTCTTATAGTCTCTGTCTTCCCTAAGCCAGGTACATCAGAGGTAATTGACAACACATCTGGCCAGAACTTCTGCAAAATATTGGTGAATGCATTGTCTGATATAGGATGCACTGGCATAATACATTCGCTGAACTCATGAAATATGGGATGGTTTTCAGTTCCACAGCAAATAATACTAAGAAGAAATGTCTGGCATATTGATAAATGATGCAGTGCTTCAACAAGTTGGAACTGTATTTCATTTGAAAGCATTTCAACATTTGCAATACAAAACAGGTTTTCTTCCTTGGATCTGACACTACGATGTATAAGAAGCTGGACTTCCACCCATGATGTATCTTCACTGCAGAAAAGTATCTGGTGGGGCTCTGGTAACTTCCTGACTGTGTTGTAGTAGAGTGCCAAAACAGTCTTCATAACCAACTTACTGTTTTCCTCCAAAGCAACAAGGTGTAATTTACCTGGTCTGACAAAATCAGTTATTCGTGGAAAAACTATGAAACTTGCATCCATAAGCCTACAAACAGGCTTCAAATCTTTCATGGTATCTTCAAGTGTTAGTGCTATGTTTTCTATTAGAGATGACTCCGATCCATCTGATGACAACTTTGAATAATACTCTTTCATTCCAACTATTTTTATTTCAGGATGAATAAACTGTAGGATACTATGAACTCTTTGCTTATCTTTTCCCATTTCAAGAAAGTCATGCAATATATGCAACTGACTGCCAAGAATGAAATTCATCCAGTAGTATTTTTCTCTGCATTTTTCTAGTTCTGTACACCAGTTTCTGTACTCAGTGTTCAGCTTATCTTTAAAACTTTCTAAACCATTTGCTTTCATCTTCATTTCATACAGCTTGTACTGAAAGTGACCTGACATATGCAGATTTGTCAGCAATTGACCTACTTGTAAGGCAGTCTCAACATGAGTTACAAACTTTTCAAGATTCTCTTTCTTCTTGGTTGTCTCAAACATTTGGGATTTGCTCTCTGCATTCATCAAAAGCAAAGCCCTACTTCTCAAGTCAATTAGAAGGTCCTGTCCATGTACTGTAGGTTTCTTGTTCTGCATATACTCAACACTTAGGACACAGACATCTGTAGTATCAATCTTCAAGCAGAAAATTCCCATTTTGATCACATTGTCAATGATTTCCCTTGTTTTCAAACCTATGTTAGCAACATTACTGTACAAAGATTTCAAATTATGAAGATTATCTCTACAGTCGCTTATCTTTCCAACAAGTTCCTTTGGCTTGATTTTTTTCATTTGTTTCAATATGGTTTGGAACAAATTTTTCACATCAGATTCTGTGCTTTTCTTCAAAACAGGTTGAAGGAAGCTTTTCACATCTATCAGACCTAATACTGTTGTTTCATTCACTGAGTGTTCAGAAACTTCTTCAACTGCATCTATTAGATTTCGAAGATCCACATCAGCAACATCTTTCAAAAACTGAATAAGTGAAGTGGATTCACCAAGAACACTAAGAACCTGGATTCCATCTTTATTTAAGCCTTGTGTCATTTTATGAACAGTCTTTATTGCTTCAGACACCTGCTCTAAACTTATTTCTCCAACAGACATGGCCATTAACTTATCAAACGATTCAACAACCTCAAGAAACTTTCTGTCTGAATATAATTTAATTCCCAAAGCATTCAGAGTCTTCTCCATGGCTTTAACTTGATTGTAATAGTCATCAAAATCATTATATCGTTTGAGTGCAAGCTGTCTTCGAGTTTCTATTGTAAGTTTAAGGCTTTTCTCCTGAAGGGACATTTCTGCTGCAATGTCTGCATTCTTAAACATGTTCACAACATGTGTCATTGGAACCTCCTCATCTTTACAAAGCAGCATCCAGTCCTCTCTGTACTTCAGACCTCCACGATGTTCCAGGACTTCAAGGAAATGTACACAAGACTCAAAGCTACCTGACTCATGATCACCTTGTTTGAAAAGATATTTGAGTGACTTCAATGTTAGTAACTCTTCATCATGGGAATCTTTCTCAAGTTCTTTTAGGTTGGATACTTCTTCCTCTTCGAAAAATTGTTCCCACACTGTAACAAGTTCAGGCTGATTGGTAAGTATATGCAGACAAGCATTCCAAAATACTTGAGAGTCAATGTAGCAAATCAGCTTCTCACATAAATTTGGTAATCTAGAGCAATTAAACCAAACATGGCTACCATCCAAGACATAACTAGTACTAAGCTTGCCACCTTTTAGTTTTTTGTCTACATCATTAAAATGTCTTTCAAATTCATTCCATTCATCTGGCAAACTTTTATCAGGAATAACTTTTCTCACTTTGCTCAGAATGTTCATCACACAAGTTACTTTCTCTTTTTCTCTCTGAACAACAGATACAGTGGTTTTCCACAACTTTTCAATATCTGTTTTACTCTTCTGTCCAATGGCAACCAGCAGTTGTTTTGCATCCTGAACTTTTGAAATTTTCTCTAAATAACTACAGGTTATCTTTTTTGATTGAAAAGACTCGAGTATAAACTCAATGCACTTTATACCTTCCTTGAATGTTTCATGGCTTTTCGTGCTCGCTGTCTGACTTCCTTCCATTGTAAGAAGCAGCATCCAAAACTGGCTTATTTTGACCATATTAATGAAATTTTCATACTGATCATCTCCAAATGGATTGCAATAGAGCTCCATCACTGTTTGCACTATTCTGGAGGTGTGGCTGGAAAAAGTTGTAGATTAATATCATAAGTACAGATATTTATATATGCTTATATCTCAATGGCAACAATACAGCAATTATGAACTTCTCATATTGAAAGGAAATATATTATGTCAACAATGCTGGACTTAAGAATTATTTTTTTTAAAAATACAAGAAAAATATAAATGTATTTCACAATAAAGGTCTCTGGAAGTTCCTAATTCTTTGTAATATAAAAGATGACAATTTCAATCTTTATTGTCCTGAAAAAAGAATACCATTCTCATGAACTTTAATATTTATGGACATGGGCTATGAAGTTGACATTCTGTTACTCACTGATGTGCACTGTAACAGCAGTAAAGTGGGAACTGCCTCTCTCCCTTATAAAAGCTCATGTATCCAAATATATTGCAATCATGCATGAACAAACTAAGCTTCTTCAGTGAACTGCACTTGTAAAATGCTGGTCAAATGAATCATGCAGTTTGTATTTGACAGTAAATGAAAATAACACTTCAATATTACTGTATACTTGTTAATATCTCGTGCTAAATTACTGGCTGCAGCTCCATGCTGTTGCACAACAGTTGACAGTTCCACAATGCTACATCTGGCTCAGAAAAAGAAGAAAGAGAAATGAAATACAAGTGCATAGAACTTACAAGCTAATTTCAATCAAACATTACTGCCACATCTGAAGAACAAACCACTAACTTCACCAAAGGCAAACCTTGAAAGCTGGATAAAATGTGATGGAAATGGAAGACCACAATTAACATGGATATTAGTCCATACTTGATGTAAAGTGTGTAGTTGGCATATCCAGAAATATACTATCTTTACATTTAATTTTGCTGCTAGACAAATCTGGGCAAAACAAAATAATTTCTATTATCTAATATTAAACACAACCCATGCTATGATTAGGTAGGCTGAAGTGTCTGATAGAGTGTTATTTTTCTTTGTTTAGATATCATTTAAGTATTCCTTAATTTCCACAACAAATTCCCTTTCAGTCTCACTCACATATTGTGGACCTCTTAGAATAGAAATACGAGGTTTGCATATGTGCATTTAAAATGTTGGTTTTTATTTGCAGGAAAGGCAACTGTGGACTTTTGCTTCAAAGATTACCCATGAAACCACATTCATGAGTGTGTAGATAAAGGTGAGACTGGTGATTTGTTTTAAAGGCATCTCTTATGATGTTGTTCCACAAGGATTCAAATTCTGTGCAATTGTTGAACCTTGGGTGCAAACTGATTGCAAGATCTTCAGCTACTATGCCTTTAAGATTGCATTATTCAATGTAGTTTGACAAGAATAGGAGTGGAATAAGAGTTTCCTGATCTCTTGTTACTGAAGATGAACAAAGTCTGAAAAACCTGGGTTGATCTATGAGCAAGGCAAGAAGATTGCTGAACCAAGATCTTTGAGACTGCAGTAGGGTTGTAAGCAGTGGACATTTTGATTTTTGTACAGCCAGTAAAGTAAAAGGGTGTATGCAAACAGGATCCGACCAGAAGCTGAACTTTCCATGCCTTCTGATCCAGGATGGAAAAATGTAAATGGAAAGTCTTTTGTTTAGCCTCATTTCAAACAAATCCACCATATTTGAAATGGGACTCTGTTACACAATGGTGTAGAGACCATTCTCCAAAGATTATTTTGTCTGACCACAAAATATTCTTCTTTCCTGGAATGTGGTGAACTTGGAGTGATCTTTTCTAGGTTGCCTAATGAAAGAGGTTCTTGAATCCATTTTAGAGAATGGGCATGTGTCCCAGAGATATACTGCAACATCTTTGTTGATGGAGGAGACCATAACATAATCCTTGCTCTGTCAATGAACCCTTGCAGAGCTAGAAATTCAGACCTCATTTCTAGATTGTTGATATGGAGGAGCAACTTACTCAGAGTCCTAAGATCCAAGAAAGTTAGACCTCTTAGTCCTAAATGAGAACCCCAACTGGAATCTGGCATGCTGGTGAATAAAAAGGAGTGAGGTTCAGATGCATGAGTAGGGACCCCAGTCATGAACCTGTGTTGCTTCATTCACCATGAAAGCTGATGGCGATGAAAATCTAGCACTAACAGAATCAGAGCTGAGAGCAAGGGAAAAGGTCAAGGCAAACGGACACAGATGCCTTGGCTTGTAGTACTTCTAGAACTATTCTGTTCTATTTGGTCCTTTGGGAACTGGACAAAGTTCTGATCCATAAGGAAATTTATCTCCATGTTAATGAAACTCTTACTTCTTGAGGTTGTGTAAAAGACACAACAAAACTACTGTCAACTAGCAACAGAACAGATACTGATGGAGTGGCTGTACTTGAACATTTGTAAATTAGCCAGTTACTGAATTAAAGGGAGAACTGGAATTCACTGTTGCTGGAAGTATGCCACTACTACTCCCATAACTCTGGCAAAGACTCTGGGTTAAAATGTGATTTCAAATGGCAGGACTCAAACCTCAAAAGCTTCTTGGTCCAAGCAAAACTGGAAGTGTCTGAAATGAGTAGGAAAGAAGTAAAAGGTATGGCTGAGGAAGCTAGGTCACAGACAGACCTCCTAATCCAAACAAAATCTGAGGTACTTCCTGCATGGAGGAAAGATAGGAAAGTGAAGGTAAATATCCTGAACATTAAAGCAGACCACCCAACTGCCAGGTCTTATGGCATTCCTGACTGAGGCTGTTGTCTCCATTTTGAATGTCTCTTCAGCAGAAATTTGTTTAAGAAGGAAAGGTTGATAATTAGATGAGACTTTATCCTTTTTCGGGGATGGGGACTTGAAAAATCTGAGAATTGAAAGCCAGAGATTTGTCTGTCAACAGCCACTCTACTCCTTACGTGAGGCATATTTAACTGGTGGAAGCAAAAAGGGGGCCCTTGCTATAGAAGGGGGATCCCAGAACCCAAGCTGTTAACAAACTCTTATGATAGAATGAACCTCTCATTTTAGCATTTTGAACAGATGAGTGGCATTATTGGAGTAAAGCTAAAGGCTGAGCAAGTCTATACCCACCCATCTCTTGTTGCAAGCTGAGGTTTCACCACAAAGGGGTTCTCACCTTCCTTTACTATATATATATATATATATATATATATAACAAAATACTTTGCTTTAATCTAGGAAATATTTCATGCAGGTTTCCTGTTTATATAGGATACATATGTGACACATCCTTCATGTTTCCTTTTCTTTAAAGAGCATCTGTTTTATGCCAATGACAGAGTAACATGCTATTTATACGTGTGAGACCTGAGGCTTTATGGAAAACAATGGACCCAACAATCAACTATTATGCCTGGCCAGACCAGTGAAAGAGGTTTAGTCTGGCTCCAATGTGTACCAAAGGAAGATGTAAAGGTCTGCTGGAGTGGGAGTGAGCCCCTAGGACTGTCCTTCCTTATCCTTAGGTAAGGGTGAAGCTCCTGCAAACTTCTTCCATGTGCCTTTTCAGCATGCCCTTTATAAGCCAAGAAGCTTTGAATTTGGGCTTTTGTTTCACCTGGGGATGCCTGATTTTAATGAATTTAGCCAGTGGTCCCTGAGAGTGGCTAGCATGATTGTGTTTCCTGCCTGGTTAAGAAGAGGCAAAAGTGGATGCATGGGACCAGTGTTGATGATCTCTCAAATTCTGACTAAACACAGAATGTGTGATCCCTTTAAAGATAGTCCCAGCCTCCTGGGGGCCAGCTCTGAAGGCTTTTTACTGTAGTCTAGGAAGACCATGGAACTGTCTAATGCCACATTTCTGTGGAGGTGGAGAAGCTCTACTAACAAAGCCATGAACATGAACATGAACATGAACAATGCCTTGAAGTTATTGCTAAAGCTTCAAACAAACAATAGAGAGACAGATGACAGAGATCCCCCCTTCTGCAGGTTGAATGAGCCAATGAAGAAAGGTCAGTATGCAAGGCTATGGTTATATTTGTTCTAGGGTGCCCAGTGGTTTCACTGGAAAGTAAGCCCAAGTCCATGCAGAAATGTCCTCTTAAGCTGCCTTAGCATTCAGAGTAGGAATTTTAGAGGTCCAGTAAGGTGTAGAAGCAGCTACCAAGGGTCATAATGTAGTAGGAGGGACAGACTCATACCTATATTGTCTAGTTAAAGGCTTAGTCCTTATAAAACCTTTGAAAAAGCTCCTTGATCATAACTGATCAGAAAGGAGAAAGAGATCTGGTCAAGAGTTTGACAAAGTTTCTCAAAACTGGAAATTATTTTGGAGTCAACCAAACCTGAAGTTTTGAGACACAGATCTTAGACAAGAGACCTCAGTCACTGTTTTATCAAATAACAAGGATTCCTCCTACTCTGTCTCCATAACCAAATGTTGAGAAGGAATAAGGGATGCAATGGGTGGGGGGCCCACTCTGGCTTCATCTCACTGTCTTGAACAAGGACAAAAGGAACATTTTCATCCTGCACTCTCTCCTGGGAGGCAGGATTATATTACCCAGTATCAATCTTCTCAGGAGAAGACTTGGCAAGAGGAGGAACTTAATCTACAATCTCCTCTTGTTAAACCAATAAACTGTTTAAACTGATTCTCTGCCCCCTACCCCAGAGCATTTGGAGAATGTATATCTCCCTCTCTCATTTTAGACTCAACCTTACAAGACAAGGTAAGTCCATGGCTGCATGTAGGAAAAGGGCCAGTGACTCCACATCCTATATGGATTAAGAGGAATAATTGGAAGGTGTGGATCCTGATTGGATCCCCTGACTTTATCTGTAAACAGATTTCCAGTTCCCCATGGGATGAAAATGTAGAGTGGAGGGTGGGATTTGGCCCAATACCTATCAGAATACCATGTAGGTTTTAAAGAATCATACCTGGGGCATCTGGTGCTTATCACTTGGTGCCTGGTGCCTGGTACCCAGTACCCAGTGACTGGTGCCCGGTAACCGATCACTGGTCAAGGACTCTTCAGACAACTCAGATCTGTAGTAAGAGTTATCATCAGATCTGACAGACCTGCATCTGAGCAATCCCTTCTTCAGAGGGTTAGATCACATTACCAACAATGGGTCCTTGAGACTGAAAGAGTGCTGCTGCCCCATTACAGGGGATTGCAAACTCACAATCATCCTTTACCAAGCTGTGGGACAGCAGAGAGTGATACTTCCCCTATCAGGGGGTGAATGACTCATCCTCTGCCCTTTTCGATGTGAGAGGGTGCTGTTCCTCTCCAAAGGGAAGAGGTAACTTGCTCTCTATCCTAGTGGTAAAGAGAGTTTGCTGCTTCTGCAACATGCTCTCCACCCTCATGGAATCAGGAAGGTATTGGTCAAACTTCTTTGGAGGGTGCAACTCACTCTCCACCTGTTTATACCTTCCCTTCGGGGTGGGGCAATAATCATAGGAGTGTCTGAAGAGACCTGGGTAATCTTTCTCTGTGACTTTTTAAGCAAGGGGCTATGAAGGAATATGCACACAAAAAAAGTACCGTATATACTTGCGTATAAGCCCATTGGGATATAAGCAACTTGATTAGGTAAACATAGGAAAAATTGCATAAGCTGACCCATAAGTTCACAACTACATCACAAAATGCACAAAG
>QKMX01146107.1:0-16003 GCA_003401595.1 Venustaconcha ellipsiformis
ATATGAGACACAAATATGTGTGTATCGTTAACGGTGGTTGGTAACAGAAAGCATTGTTCAATTAGAATGCACGTGTTATTGGACGTAATTCTGAAATTACCATCAGAGCTACAATGTTTTAATTTCTCTTCCTTTGTGTAACGTTATCCTCTATATTCAAGAATTTTATTCAATTAAATTTAATTACAAGATACCTTATCAGTTGAAAGGTTGGTTTGCTTGGTACAAGCAACTTTTCAATATATAAGATTGCAACAAAGGAACATTGAACATAACGGATAGAAAACAACTAGAAAAAGAAATCATCTGGGTGGATCAAAGGAGCTGATAAAAGTTATTCGGTGTATATTCCAAACCTGTAAATCTCGAAGATAATAACAAGACGAATTAACATCATGTTAAATCATCTTTCTACTCTATCCACCCAGGATGAACAAGCATTAACGCCATAACAAACTGTGTAGAATACAAATCACCGTGTTTTTATGAAGGTTACATTTTCAACCGTTGGTATTTTTAAAAACATTTAAGATAAATATAAAGTTTGGTAAGGTGCAGCCAGATGTTTAATCAAAGCTTACAGTTACTAACATATAATGCTATGATACATAGCTGAAAGAGGTAAGAATACTTGCAGCTGCAACATTGATATACCCACTTGTAATGCCTAGTTTGTGGTTTGCTTCTGATCTCTTTTACAATGAATGTCTGATAAATAACAAAGTACAAATAAATTATATAGGCCTCATGATAACGTCATTTACCATAAATGATTTCTCATTTTTTTTCTAACTTTCTGTTTGGAAACAGAAAAGGGAAAGCGGTAAGTATTTGGTTTGTGATTTGAACCTCAAGGGTGCAGAATTAATTGTCCCTAACCACTTCCAACCTCAGACTCCCATATTATTACGTGTATATCGCAAGTAATGCTAAATATAACACTAATTGTTTTTGCAGATAAGATGAAATATACATTCGGATGGGTGTAAGCTGTTATAAATGCAATAAATTTGTCAAAATCAAAATGTGATTCGCATCGCAAGTTACAGATTTATCGATGCATGTATCTGCATTGCAAATTTGGTTGATAAAAGGTGACGTATTGTATGTGATCAGTTAAAGCCACTTTCATTCACTGATCTTGGCCCCATGCATTATATATTGATTTAAAAAGGTTATCAATCATAACATTCATGCGAAGAGAGTCTCTTCCTAGAAAACAGAGAAAAATAACACAAAAAGATTAAAAATCATCGAATTCGTCAGATATTTCTTCAAAGTTTAGACCATGTCCAAAATAACCTTATAATTATGTTGTTTGAAAGCATATGTCTTGTCCACAGACTGACGATGGTATCGAGTATGTTCTTATAAAGAAGCTACCACAACCCGTTTTCCAACAAAAGACAATGTGTCAGATATCTTTTTAACAGTATTCTAATTTTCATACACGTTTCCCGCATCTGTTCGTTATAAGATAACCGTTTCATGACATATACGACAGATAGAATAAATTCTATTGTACTGTTTCTGATAAGGAAGAAGAATAGATTTAAGCCAGACTATACGAAAGGTGGAATCTCCAGCCAGTACCCTCCTGTAAACTAGAGACAATATAGCTATCAAATAAAATTAAAAGGGCCATCGCGAAGAGAGAACACATTGCAAAACTGGTCATCGTAATGAACTTTGTTTTGATTTTATTGTTCCAAATGCTGAATAAAGTACATATCGTGCCGCAGTCACTTCAGAGATGCAAACCCAGGAGATCTTTACATACATTGCATCCTCCACTATTTAAATGTCTTAGTCTGGAAACAAAATACTACAAATTTGTTATGTCGTCATTAATTATATATGTCATAATAAGTATCATAATTAAGTATGTGCCATCTAGACTTCTTCACAGTAAACAATAACTCCTGATGCTTGCCTACGGCACAAAATTTTGACATTGAAATTAATCAGCCAGGACAAATAACAAACCTTATCATGTTACAGTTGTTTAAAATGTACTTCTGGTTCCAGACAAGGTAGGTCAGTTGTGATTTTAGCAGATCTTTTTTGTGTATTTATCTATTTGTTTTGACTGGTAAGATGTGGTCTTGACGTCGCATTCCCAAATGCCTTATAAATATTTATGTGTCCTAACGTTGCATAACATGATAATGGAACGCGTCTAAAATCATCAATTGTTTCTATTGTGAACATATTTAAGCTTTTTATATAATTTTGAAACAAATGCTGTCCTATCACCTGTATGGATAGGCCATTATACCTCAGTTATAACTACTCATTTGGACTCGTGTCATAATGTTTCTTAAGCTTCAGTAGAAGTTGTATTTTCTATTTTCGGAAGACGGTTTTACCTGACTACGGTTCATGTTTGTTCGTTACGTCTTTACCTGACTTGAGATAAGCTTCATCTATAAAATTCTACCGACAGCAAAGCTAAGTGAAGGCCGAACGATCCATATTGTGGGGCCGTAATAAGGATCTGTTGTGGGGTATTTTCCTGTGCTATTCCAACGAAGAGACTCACAATGTGGGGGGGATAAAAATAATTGGTTCATATTGGCAGACAACCCTTAAAACCTCAATCTTGGACTAAGGATGGTATTGTATTAATGCGAGAATAAGAGTCTCACTTGGAATATGGCCAATTGTAGATCATAAAAGTAGTTGGTGTACTTTATGCAAACTAAATCTAGTTATTGCCTGCTGAAGTCAGGATAATGATTTAACTAGGTAAGAAAATCAAGGACATCTGCTATTCGGTCTCTATTTATCAGCAACATATGTGAATGTTTTGATTGCCTAATGAGGTCTTCACTAATCACTAAAAGAAGAGTGAGCTCTTTACTAACGGAGGCTTTCAAAGTAGCTTATGCACTAAATATGTATCTAAAAGTATTTGGTTAAGGTGGCATTAAGAACGAACAGGAAATTATGATTACCAATACAAGTTAGACTGCAGGGTGTGGTACTTAGTGGGTTCACAGACTGCCTGCCGTTATGGCAGTCATACACCGTGAAATAAAACGGGTCACATGCAAAACATTGGTGCTATTGTACGTTGTTTGTATGAAGCAAACGTATTCTTTAAAATACCCTGGTTGTCTTTCTTTATTTTGGGGAGAGCTGCTATCATGTTTGCACTGTTTCATACTACTCTACAGACCAAAAATATCCATTTCCAAAACTCTGTTCGCCTATACTATATTAAGTAGTTTCCAGCGGCAGTCAATAGGTCACGCACATAGTTAAAAAAAAATACTATCAAGCCTTTCTCGCGCTCCAAGACAAAATGGTGCAGCCCTTTCACTGCTAGATACAAGCACTTTAGTCGTTGTTGTACAGGCGGCCCACACGAGGCTGTTGCATGTCTTTAATATAATAGACCCAACTAATTTTGTATGTTCAGACAGCACAGTGTTTCTTTCTGTTGTTTAAGGAATCACGACTTCGAACCTTGTACAGGGACGTTCAATCTCCGATGCAACAACGGACCTTATCATGCTCCTTGTACGCAACCAATATGTATAGCCTTAATGATTGCCCGGTCATTTGAAGCCTCTCTAATGTCGGTCAATATTGGCATGTTCTTACTCATTTCCCTAACTGTGCAATTGCATCTTGCGATATTACCAGGTAGCACGTCTCACAGCATCACTATGTTCCTTCCAGCAGCAACTACTCGCACTGAGATAAACATACACCGCCCCGGTTGGGCCAGCTGCTTGAGGTTGTCTCCATCGGTCTCAAAACCAAACATTCTGGACCCTTACTTCGCTTGTGCGGAGTGCACCGCCAATGTGAGTGAAGAATGTAAGCCCAAAGCTCATCTTTGGACATTTTTAAGGCCGATAATCTTACAAACCTCACTGTGTGCCATGTGGTAGCTAACTCAGTGAAAATTCGCCCTGATACACATAATCCAGTGCCATCTTTATCCTGATATCATAACATGTTTACATGAAAACTCTGAATATTCGACTTCTTCCTAAAGGAAGCATGACATTTAGTCACTTATATCTATTGCATAAAATTTGTTGACCTTCCAGAAAACGTTCGTATTTTATTTCTTTTGTACAGAAAACACTGTATATTGGCATCTTTTTTCGAATGCGTGTCTCTATCGCGAAGTGCAGCCCAGAAAACTCATTTCCGTGCCCACCAGACGCCGGTAATTTGTTAAGCATATCGTCGTTATATTACCAATCACTCTTTTTGTCTGATTTGTTTAGTCTACACCTGATTCATTATTTATAACAGGCATTGCATTATCTAAAAATGTTACGCTTTACGTTTATATTCAAACGTATACGTACAACGTACAACCTTCGTAGCAGTCTACTCTTGACACTCAACTTGACACAATACTAAAACAATTCTATAGCATGTTTCTCCACCATTATGCATCATTCGGAAAGTAGTGTACTGCTGCTTCATGCTCCCTAATGAAGGTTGCATTGGGTGTAGAAACGTTATGAGTTTGTCTAGTCCAAGAGAATTGGTCTTGTATTAGCTCCAGTAAGGTGCTTCACCTACTGTTCCCAAGAAATTTGGAGTGCTCACGACGGAAGATTGAATGTGCATCTTCGAGAAATGACATCTACTGAAAAGTACAACGGAATTATTTCTTGTCACTAGTCGAGTACGCGGTCGTCATCTTTCAGTCTATAAATCGAAACGCAGTGAAGTCAAATAAGTGAAAGTGCTTTGGGAAGGATATCCCACGAGAATTATTCTTGGACTAAGATTTGATTTAACACAGCAGCAGCGACCGTTCCATCTCTGAGTCATTCTTTTCAAGATCTACAAAAGCAATCTCTGTGAATGTTGTACGGAGAAAGTGTGCCTAGAATGCAAATCGTCTTGGTCTGGCAAATCGTTGTTGTATATTTTGTAATCACATCCGCCATTGCCAATTTGAATTTGCAACAAGGAAACATGCAATGGTAGACCATTTTGCTCAGCAATTGCATATATTACATTCTACCTAATACTTTCCTGAAATATTCAAGCAACATCGTGAGCGTTGCCGCCAACGCCAGTAACACTCACTCAACAGCAATAACAACCCTCTTATTGAAACTCCTATGACCTCAAATGACTACTCCGAAAGCGGAAGCCACAAGGTATGAATAAGCAATTTTATTTAACTTTTACCCATTCACAGTTACATAATGTGTTTCCCAACAACACTTTATGCTGTTTCAATAAAAAATTAACTTAGGTCGTCTAAAGTATTCACGAAGCTTATCAGAAAGTCACTTTTGCAGAAATCATTCATCCCACACAAGTTCAAAATGTTGGTGGAAATCAAACCAGGTTTACCGCCGAAATCTGAATGAAGGAGTGGAATAGTACTTTAATGAACGAATGGAATCGACTAGCACTAGCCAATCCTCAACTAAGATTCTATACCATGAAATTTCTTGCGCTCATTATGTACTAGAAGCGATTGCCCCTAGAAGCGACGCTCATTTCGTATAGCTTTGGACGAAAAGAAAGAAATTCTACTCATCCAGTACCATGAAATACCTAGTCGCCTGCAGAGGTCTTTGTCGGATGCCTAAATGTCGTCCATAACTATCTCGCATAGTTTGTTTTACATTTTTTGTTGAGACATCAAAATGATCCTGAAGTACACAGACATAGGTAACAACGATTTTACATGTATGTTCTTTACTCTTTGGAATTGAACGACGGAGTCAGTGTGATATTTGTGTACTCAGATT
Source organism: Venustaconcha ellipsiformis (assembly GCA_003401595.1). Taxonomy (NCBI): domain Eukaryota; kingdom Metazoa; phylum Mollusca; class Bivalvia; order Unionida; family Unionidae; genus Venustaconcha; species Venustaconcha ellipsiformis. The sequence continues at coordinate 5,745 of QKMX01146107.1, forward strand.
TATTACGATGTGGTGGATTAAAATTTGGTGTGAAACACATCCGCACCTTTACCAAGATTCATTTTGTTTTCAAAGTAGATTCTCTCGTGGCTGTTTGCAATGAAGATGGAAACAACGTTCACGTTCACTATGATTTGAAGATCCTCACCCACTATCTAAATATCGAAACCACAATTTCGACAGTGTAAAAATTTCTATAAAATATGCCATTCACTAAAAGATAGGACACGGTGAAAAATCGTGTTCGAAACTGAATCTTCTCTAGCGACTCGTAGGTCATGTATGCTGTGCTCTAGAGAGTAGCTAAGCAGACAGCGAGGACAAGATTTAAATGATTTGCATAAATCTATGTTTCGTTTGTTAGCTCCCTTATTAAAATCGATGAAGCAGCGATGTTTCTACGCGTCGCAATATTCTGCATTCACGCAAGGAAATTACATTTTCCACAATGTCATCATCGACAAACAGTGTCAAAGCAGCCTTTTTTGAGGGCATGCTAAACTATACTGTTTCAAATTTTATAGACCTTTTACCTCGCTGTGACATGTATGGCTGGATGATGTGGAAAAATGATACGGCAGACAAATTTAAAGACAACGATTGGATTAAAAAAAATAATCCAGACCACAAATTTGGATTCAACGAATGTCAAAACAAAATCAAAGATGGTCATATCTTAGAACTGATATATAGCTTGCATTTGGACATGTGATTGCAAGACAAGTACTTGCTGAACATGGTGGATGTAACCTGAAACGGATTGGAAGCAATGACTATTTCCATTTGATGGTAAATGCTGCAATTTACAAAAGGGGTATCTAAGAGGTCTGACTATGTGCGTTTAATGTGCGTTTTTTGGAATTGTTGCCTTAAGTGGGAAACACCTTCAGGTACACTTTGACTTAAAATCGAAGTTCATTTTTTCGAAGGTCAGTTAACCAAACGTTTAAGGAAACACTAAGATGAACGAGCAAATTTATGGATGTTAGAATGATTATCCATGTCAAATTCAACACGATAAATGGATGATGATGAGTCAAGCAGAAACATTTTAATTATATCTCAATGATGATTGTCTCATCTCTAGAGAGAAAATGTTCCACCATTGGCACATGGACTTACTTGACTATTCTTCCTTTCTATTATCTTTTCAGGAGATCCAACGCATCGTTCTCCTTTTCCAAAGAGTACACACACGCAGCGTAGAGCCACTTACTTGACATACAATTTCAAAGAAAAAGTCAGGACTCACATTATGACTTATCATTACGCTGAAAAACAGAATACAAATGAATGGATACTGGAATTTTCATTACCGTCTGATGCAGAGATGGTACACAACATTTTGAAATCAGTGTCGCTTCTTAAATCTCCTTGCATAATTAAAGATATTCAAACCTATTTCATCAACAACGACGACAGTTATTAAATATAAACCCATCTGTTAGCAGTCAACTTTCCTAACGAACACATTTTATGCTATTTCCATTCATATGTATCCCCGCCTTTAGAAGACATCATTCACCTTATTAGAAGAAATACAGAGACGACTCGATTAAATAACGATAGAGTATAGGGAACAACTTCCATGGTGTGTTGACACGATTTTGTTTAGTTCCTTCATCAGCGAAATCTTGGATATCCCTTCCAAGCAATATATAATGACTTATTTTGATAGAGAATATCATCAAAACTATGATAAAGTAGAAAGATAATTATATTTTGTCTTTAGTTAGAGTATTTAGTGTGCATCGCTGGCAAAATGATGAACATTGTTTGATATTGACACTGTACATGCTCTTTCACCTCATTCTACCCCTTATGGTCATTTTAGCAATTTTGTTTCCACAAAATCTTTTGGATGCTTTGCATCGCGTCAGCCCTTGAGGCATATAAGGAGAGCCGGTAGCCAGTCTCTCCACTGCCCCCCATAACGTTGAGTACGTGGTTAACCCATGGATGAACAGTTTTAGAACTGCCCAGTAAGCCTAGCAGCTACAATCGGACAATCACGTTGGAAATGGATTTTGGTTGATCTTGCGGAATAGGTCCGGTATAACCGATGCGTAAGAAAAATCTTTCTGAGCTTCCCTCAATCCTTAAGAATAAGAACAAGAATAAAGAGCCCTTGTCACATTAACACATGCAAAAATGACTTCCATTAATGATTGGAAAGAAGCTTGGTATAGGAGGATGGCTTCTGGAGTATGTTACAGAAAAAGATAGATAACAAATGCTGTTACCCAAAAATCCACAGAATATATGAAAAGGCAAGTGTCAGCCCTAAAAGGGTCTAGGGGAATTGTCAATGACGTGATGGAGGAGGAAGTGAAAAAAGGTGAAAGAGTTGGACAATTACTGGAGATCATGGATTGGATGCCAACGGGAATTTATTTTATAGAGGTTTAGGCTAGCTTGATTTTGTGTACACAACCCTTCGTTGCTTGAAGTTCAGAACATATGATTTAAACAGTGTTGAGATGCTATTGCGGAAATTCATGGACGAAGAGCAAGTGAATATCAATGCTACATGGGCGATGTAGAAAAAGGAACATGAAACTATATAACAGCAGGAATACTTCAACTGACTGGATCCTAAATGAAGAAATGAGGTTAGAATATATGGTAGAAAAAGAAAACAAATTGGTTGAACAAATGTAAGACATGGAGGAAGTAAAATAAGAACCCAACTGTCCGATTTACCTACCGAAATGTGCTTGCCTTTGTGCTGTACAAGTATTTGTTTAATTGTTTGCTTGTTTGATAATGTTTTTAGACTACAAAGAAATATATATGATGGTTTGGATCATGTATATGTGCTTGGCTGTCGATATCTCAGGATCAATCAACGAAAATACACCAACAGACAAATTTATCAATAAAGACTTTTAGTGTAAAGATAGATGATGTAGCTGTATAAACAATTGCATATCAATCTCATTGAGCATTTCCACTTGGATATTTGGTTTGATAAACGTGCATCTTAAGTAGCTCCAGGTAACGAAAAGTAATGTGCGCGGTCGATCGTATGAACCTGGATAGCAGTGTCGTGAACTCCATCAGTCAAATACGCGAACAACCACCCATTGTGATAGTCAGGCATATTTATGCGTCTGAATGCCAATCAGAATTTGCTTGCATATTCAGCATCTTATTTTTAAATAATATCACTCAAGATTTATGAACCAAATGATGCCATCGGCGGCAGATTTCTCTCGGCAAATATGTCCAATCGTTCGTGCCCTCGTAAGGATACGTTACATTTGTGTTGGTCCTAGACGGTCACAGTAATGTTAAGACCTTCAAAGACTCGTCGATTATACATAATACTTTCATGTTTTGTTGCATCGCTGTAGGCTTTTCCCAGATTATATCCTAATGGTAAACTGCGGCTTTTCACTGATGTCATGGTCATAAAAAAAACTGTTTTGTGCTAAATAGTGCTTGCAAAGTATGACATTATTCTTCATACGCTCAGACATGCTGCATCGGTTACGAAACCGAGAAAGATTCTATATCGTTAAATAATTGTTTACCAAATTTGAGTTTATCAAGTTTCTGGCAGTATTTATGTGGCTGTCATTCAACGTCATTAGTATTATATAATGCCGATAAAATCGCCCATACAAAACATGTATAGTAGTCTGTTTTATTTATAACATCCACGGAAGACCATACTTTGGTTTTGGTGATGGATCGATCTGCAGAAAGGATTGTTAGTGAAAATATTCACTTCAAAACGTGTACATATTTCAGAAGAATATTTTGAAATTGCATATATGTGTTTTGCCAACGTTTTGAGAATTTTATTAATTCCTTTGTCAATTTCCTCCCTGATCACATTGGTGTTTTAACTAGATTGTATTAACATCACATTGAATTGCAGGATTTTCAACCAATTCTTGGCACGAATAAAGGGCATCATTAAATGCGGCCGAAGTCTAATATCCGCCTTAATTTCTTAAGGTACCATTTCTTTGATGCACTGATATCATTTCTGCAATCACATTGATAGAAGGTGTATAGTGTCTTTGCATTCTTTGTTTGTAATAGAAAATGATTTTCAGTTACTTTTCGTTATCTCGACTGTGTTTGTGGTACTTGGCAGACGCCTCAGTAGCAATGCTATCTGACAAGCAACGACGACATTCTGGTTCTCAAACATATGTCAAGCAATTAAAGACAATAGCAGTGACAGTATGACGACAATTGCATTTATCCTTTTCCACGTATTCGGGAATTTCAAGTTGTTGAACTTGGCTAGTTAATAATGCATGTATATCAACTTTTCGTGGGCCTCTTGGTATTCGTAAATTTTTTCACTTCTTGTACCGATACAACTGGCTTTGGAATGTGTGTGAGAACAAGATGATATTCACGTAGCACAGGCATGTCGATTTTTTTTAATACAACTTTGGTTTTTTGTACTCCACGTTGTTGCACAATTTATATTTCCTGAATCACATTACGCGTGCTTATATCTTGGAGTCACTATCTCGCTTTACAAATTTCATCAACAAATTATTTTAATTTTTTAATCTATCAATATCTAAACGACTCCATCTTTTTATGAAAATGAAGATTATTTTACCGAACACATAATAAGGATTCATCTATGCAATTGATTATTTTATTAGTAAAGCTATCATGAACATTGCACGCTGCACGTTAGAATGGATGTTTACACCTGTTTAGTTATGATCAGACCTCACGCGGACCTTGATGTTATAATACCAAACAACATGCACTTCAATGATTATAGGCTGATCCTTAATGTGCAACATATATCTGTCAATTGATGTATTTATAGCATTGATACGTGTAGCATTACTTTGTCCTATTGCAACTATATTATGCTGGGATTGATTAAACTACACCAACTGGAATACTAGTACTTGTAGTATTTGATTTTACTGATCCAGCTTAGAGACCGTGTAATGTTCCACATCGACTCTGATTAACAACGGCTTTTTTGTTTTTTGTTCTGATGGAATATATAATATAAAGCAGAAAAAACATCAGACTGCCTATTTGCGACATTTTCTAGGCAGGAAACGCAATAACACATAAAACAAAAAACTCATATATTGTCAGAGAAGGAAATGAACTTAATTATAATTTGTTATTTAGAGTCATAGTAAATCTATACAGATACTTTAAATCACTTATCTCCATTGGTTAAATCACTCTTATTGTGAACATTGAGCGAAACTACACATCATTTTAGTTCAGCAATCTTATAGTTCAGTACCATAGTATGTGTAACGTGTATGACCTTTTAAGAAAATAGTCTTTACAAATACAATTTAAGTCATTATAGAGTACTGTGGCACTCTGTATTAAATTAAATATGTAATTAATACGTAAGGTAAAACTATTATGTCCCTTTTCTTCATGTGCTAGTACTTTTAGAAGAGCAGAAACAATTTGGTTTCTTTTGGCAGTCCACCCGACAATGACGAAACGATCTCCAAAAGCCCTCATTGTTTGACCGCTATCGAATTCTTTCGCACGAATCCGCACGAAACTTCTGATATCGAGTGCTAGATGTTACAATACAAACATAATGCAGGTGAAGTTGATCACAAGACTATGACCTATCCGCAAAATATACGCTCGACCCTTTCGTATTATTTAGACATAACTGCCTTTATATATCCCAAATATTACGAGTTATCTCAACACAATACCAATATCTCAGACAATATGAGCATATTTTCATTTCGCCAATAATTTTTATGTCACGATTTACTTTATATCGAGGGTTATGAAATTCGTCAAGTAACTTCAATCTACCCACCTGGATTACATTAACCAATATTTACTCCCGGAAATCTTCCTTTAAGGCGTATGTGATCAGATCAAACGCATATTGCATGATACTTCTGTATTTAACATGAACACAAAGAGTAGAAAGATAGCGGCTACAGAAGGAATGACATTCAGGAGACCATGATCTCTCTTCAAATACAAACCCATGAAAACAGCAAAGGCATTGTCGTCGTCGTTAGCTTACATCCCAATTTCCAAACCTTATATTAAATCATTAGGAAGCATTCACATCTCGCATACCGTGAACTACTGAACAACCACCACGTACCCCAATTTTGTAGAATTGGTCTGACGTGCCTCGCTACGTGTCGGAAAAGGAGACTAAATAGAGGCAATATGTTTGCCGTGGATTGCGTCCCGTGTCGGTGGAGGAAATGCCAACATTAGTTGAGCAGAGGCCTTCTGATGCATTGCACAAATTTGGCCTCTCCTTCTTCTAGACGGGTTGTCGTTATGGCCCCGTTATCAACAAATCGGCTGGTCACACCGAGCCCTAGGAGGTCTTTATTTACTTGCTCACTTTCGTTATCTCTTTCTATCTCTATTGATAGCACTGTTGCCCCTACATGCTATCCCTTTAACTTTCCCTTTGCCAAGTCTTAGAAGACTTCCCAGAAGGCGGTGGCTCAAAGGCTCAATCGGAAGGTAATTTTACCGACTGGCTATTTCTTGCGGGATAAATCAGTGGGTGAATATACCTATTAAGTATAACACATGTGGATCACTGTCACATTAAAATTGTCCCCTTGTTGGTCTCCATTGTAGGTGTGGGGCACGGTTGCTGATTTTTAATCAAACCAACATGGAAAATTTCAAAACATTCAAAATAAACGAACGTTGTCTGGATCTGACAGTACCAAAATTGATCTTTCTAAACTTCAACTATGCCAATCTCTGAAACACCTCCATGGCTACTTAAACAATCAAAATATTTTTTACGTTACACGATTGGAAAATATTAGAGACAAAACTTTCTATCCTCAACCAATTTGAAAATTACACAAGAATTTATACTGATGGATCAAAGGATGAGGAAATTATTTCTGCAGCCTTCGCTAGTGGAAAACACTCCATAAATTTTCGTTTACCAAATGGTACATTTTCAGTCGAAATCAGAGCCACAGACATTGCTCTACAATATATTGAAATCAAACGAATTTTAAACAGCAGCATCTTCTCCTACTCACTCTCAGTACTTTAGTCACTACACAACAAAAACTGGATATCCCCTTTTTTAACCATTTTTTTTGGTCAAATATACTGAGCTGTGTTCCTCCTACAACATAGTATACTGTTGGTTACCAAGCCATGTTGGTATTAAATGTAATGAAAAAGGAGATCGTGCTGTTAAAGTGATCCCATTATTCGAACCATCTATTTTAAAATACCGTATACTGATTTTAAACCTATTATCAAAGACTCTTTAAGTCAGAAGTGTCATGCATCATGGAATAATGCAAGTAATATCAAACTTCATGCCATCAAGCCAGCTGTAGGAGAATAGATTCCTTACAGAACGATCCGTAGGGAGGAGGTTGTCATTGCAAGATGTCGAACTGGTCATACTTATTTAACCCATTCCCACATAATAAAAGGAGAAAACCAATCCATTTCTTGCAATAAACCAGTAACTGTTAAGCATGTTCGGATGGAGTGTTTTGACCTCCAACCTAATCGCGAACAGTACTATAATGTGCATGAAATGAAGGAACATTTTGATAAAATAAACGTAACTTGTATTATAGAATTCATGAAGAAATAAAAATCTATTCTAAGCTTTAATTTTAATACTATCACCTTGCACAGTTTTATGTAATGTATATACCGTCCTTTATCTTAAATACGTTTTTCATCTGTCTTCATTAATATACACGATTTACATTCCCCGTTGATCAGGAAGCTTTATTTATTACCGTTTCCATTTTATCATTTGACATTCAACTCTGGTTTTATATTGCTGGTCGATACGGAACCTTTAACCACTGTTAAATAATTGCTGATATAACCTTCTCTATGGCGCTAAATAGCATAACAGTGATGATGTGCAGTAAAATTACAATCAACCAATCAATCAATCAATCAATCAGTTAATCAATCAATCAACCACGAGGCAGAGTCTGCTGTAAAAGAAATGCGTTGACAAATAGGAAAACATATGTCAGATGCTACTTGTTTAAATCTACAAAACTAATTTGTTTTACCATCCATCAGATGCTATGATTGCGAAGCAAACATTGAACTACAAAAAGTACTCTAACCTGTATATCTCTAGTCTCACTGTTGTGTATCCCACGCCTTCTGACCGCAGAGAAATACCAAAGCATAATATCTGACCTTAAGTTAAATTAAAGTTGTAATATACTGATCTTAACAACAGTTTTCTGAGATGAAGGGTATTTTGGATTGTATTGTTCAAGATTTGTATTCTGTTTGCTATGACCTTACAATCACAATAGAATTGCTTGAAATAACATTGACGTTATAAATTAAATGACAGTAACAAATTTCGTCTAAAGACAATTTATCTTATGGGATGGTGTGAACAAGGTCGTTCCACGTCTAACTTCACCCATTTCTTTAGCACAGGTTTGCTGTTGCTAGTACTCCTTCTTAAAGGGATGTTAAGAGTCTTTACATATATTATTCCAAAGGCTTAGTTGGTCGCAAATGAAAACTGTGTTCCTCACGTATTGAATATGACCACTACAGCATCCACCTTGAAATCTTGCTTTTACGGCGTATCTGCAATCGATCTTCCTATCGAAAGAACGATTTCATTAAAAAAGTTCTTATATAGGTTAAGTTGGTCCAAAGTTAAAGTAACGCAGTTTTGATATTCAATGTGCACATCAAGAGAACCATCTTGGCGATCATATTATTTACACTCCTGAAAGGAAAATTATATTTGGCGTTGGTTTTTCAACAGGAGACATCTTATGATATCTGCTTGGTTTTGTGTTATTACTAGTCAACCTCAATGTTCTGTGGCTTTGTGGACATGGTATGGGTGCAACGCTGAACGTGCGGTTACTGGCTCAGGATTTTCTGTCTTGCCTCCGTTGTTCTGATGCAGCTATCCTGTTGGCCTCGCAAGATTCAGCACTTTTAGTGATGGATGAGCGCCACAAGACCCTAGCCACCTCTCACGTGTCATAGCCAATCCCAAAGTTCTTCAATGACGTTACCAGGTTGTCTTTGTAACGTTTTCTAGGGCCTCCTTTGCTGCGTTTTCCTTGTTCAAACTCGCCATAAAAGAGTGTTTTGGAACCCAGTGGATGGCATGCGAGCTACATCGCCTGCGCATCGGAACTGTGATTGCATCAAGATGATTTAGATACTGGGTTGGCTTGCTTTTGAATGGATATCAGTATCCTGGATCGTATCTTGCCAGTTGATGTTTAGGAGTCTTCTGAGGCAGGTAGTGTGGAAGTGGTTCACCTTTTTTACATGGCATTGGTACACTGTCCAGGTTTGGCAGGCGCATAATAACACAGTGAATAATATTGGTCTTTATGCATTCAACTCTAAAATATAATGCATCTTCTATTCCAGACCTTGCCGTGTAATCTGCCGAATGCTGCGCTAGCCTTTTCAATCCTAGCATTAACTGTTACGAAGTATTGGGACAGAGTGCTCTCAAGATAGGTGAACCTGTTCACTGCGGTCAGTGATCAGCCGTAGATTGTGATTTTGGTCTCTGCATACGGTTTTTATGGGGCTGGCTGATACATTATTTTAATCTTCTTTGTGTTGATCGTAAGGCCAAACTTTTTGCAAATATCATAGAAAGTATCGACACCACTTTGCATGTCATCTTCAGAGGCAGTGTTGAGAGCGCAGCCATCAGCAAATAAAACGTCTCCGATATTTTCTGTTGTGAAATTAGTTCTTTCTTGGCGCCTCCGATGGTTGGACAGTTTGCCTTCAATTCTGTATCTGGTATTGATTCCCACGTCACCATCTCTGAAGGCATCAGTGAGCATAGCTGAAAACATGAGACTAAAAGCTGTTGGAACCAGAATACAGCCCTGCTTCACTCCGCTTGAGACAGAAAAATATATGATGTCTCACCATTGTTCCTGACTCTAGCTAACAAACCATCGTGAAATTGCTGCACGATAGTGATACATTTTCTGCGACATCCGTACTGCGCCACGATCTTCAATATGGTTGCACGGGAGTGCATTAAAGAGGTAACTTCTCTAGTGGTGGAACAGTCGCGTCTCCTTTGGGGTAGGTAACACACCATTGCACACCACATGCACGAAACTCTCACGTGTGGCTCCAAGAAGCTGTACCATGCACAGCAGCATCACCCCGTTAAACTGCTTCAACTGGCTGCCTCCGATGGTTGGACAGTTTGCCTTCAATTCCGTATCTGATATGTATTCCCACGTCACCATCTCTGAAGGCATCAGTGAGCATGG
>QKMX01146286.1:0-13052 GCA_003401595.1 Venustaconcha ellipsiformis
GTCTGTCATTGAAGGGCCTGGTGCTGCTGGAGTAAGTTTTTATTTCCATGTTGGGTGCAGTTTGGTTGGTTGTTTAAAACAACAAAAGTAATACTTGGTAATGTCAAAGGAAAAATGGACAAGTAATTTTTAAGGAATTAAAAAAGAGATGCTTTATGCAAATGCTGTAAATTATCTTGGAGGTAGATGCATAGACAATGACTGGCATGAACATGGCAAGATTATAAGCCATGTTGTCTTAAATATTCTGTGAACACTTGTTCTGGATTAGACAATTTGTTGTGATGGCTGCTTAATATTAATTAAGTTTTGATGTTTCAAATTTGTATCAGTAAGTTGATGTTAAGTTGAGGAACTGATTTTGTGTAAATTGATTGACATTAGTCCGACCATATTTAACAATGAAAAGCTCAGGCTATATTGCTTGCGAATTGTTTTCTTGCAGATACCAGCTATATGATCTCAGTTCAGAGGACCAGTTTCTGATGTCTTCAACCATAAAAATCTGTACATCAAATGCATCATGTGACTTGATGTTCTTTGTCTTAAATAATACCTATTTGCCAAAGAGGAACTGTGAAAAGTCACTTTCAGCAGATTATGGTAATTTTTTGCATCATGTGCATGAAAATTGTTTTATGTATAGTGCAGTTATGTTACACATTAATGGTAACAATAAAGCCTTTAATAAATCAACTTGACTAATAAATTTGTTATTTTTTATTGTACTTATTATTTGGTGTTAATGAACAAATGAAACTATTAATAATATTAGTAGACCTCTTTACATCTTTTGTGCCACAAATTTTGGCCAATGTTTTATCAAAGACATAGAGCTTGAATAAGATATGAAACATGGCCCTAGTTGTGTGTATATATATATATATATTTCAATGTATTGATAAATCCATGAATTCATGTATAGGTCACTCATTAATTCATTCTGCTCTTGGTTTTGCATTCCATTCATATAAGCATTTCAGCTATAATTTAACTTGTTTGATTATCTATGAAATGCATTCTGAATTCATGTTTATAACTTCCATGTTTCACTTGTTTTCATTTAGTTTAGTTCATTCTAAATACATTTACATAATGCCAAGGTTTCTTTTTTGTATCATGTCTTATGAAAAGTGTGCTTCAGGAATAAAAGAAAATTCATTAAATTCTGAAGTATTAATTAAATTTACGATAGATAAACATATAACGACATCTGCAACAAGTATAAAACTACGGCAGCAGAAATGTGCAAATTTGTATTTCAAATAAACTCTCTACCCCATACATGTAATAGTTATGATTTCCTTATATCAGTATTGGGTTTTTTAAAAGCTATTTCATGGTTTCTAAGTATCAAAACTTTAAGGTTATACCAGTAGTAAGAAATAAAGACCTGGTGTAGAAAGGTTTTCAGTTGTGAAAATTTTAGCAACAGTTTGAAATACCTGAAAAAAGATTTTCAATTCCATTCATGTAATGCATCCATGTTTCATTTAATTTTATTAGTTTATCATTCATTATTCTGAGTTCTGCATTTTGTATTTGCATCGTCTGTTTATTTTGTATTGTAGTCTTTTTATAAATTAGCATTCATTCTGCATTTCATCTGCATTCACTGAGTATTGCCTTTCATTTCTTTAGCATTTTAGTGTTAATTTCATTGGTAAAATTACTTATTTCCAGGTTTTGACATGGATGCTTGGTTAAGGAGAAGGAACACAAGTTCACCAGCTCTGCTGTCTAATGCAGACAGGCTTCTAGTCATGGAGGATATGGGGCTGGCACCGATTCTAAATATTAAACAGTGTACACAACACAGACGAGCAAATATTGGGGGATGGTCAAAAGGTAAATGTTCTGGACATTTAAAGAGGTGGATTATGACATTTAAATGTGGTATGTATTTGCCATTTTTATTGGGGTACAAATATCCCTGTGTTGGTTGCTTTAGAGCACAGATTGAAAGATCCAGTGTGCTGTGATCTTTCTATGTAAATAACAGGACATCATTACCAATCCATGAATGCATAAAATGTAATTTTATTCCACAAACCACAAGGATTGATACCCTTAAAATAAATGAATTCACAATAAAGATAAATAGGTGATACCAATGTTTTGTTCCAAAAATTAATTATAAGACTAATATTCATCTGTGTGCCAAGGTAATTCTCATGCCAATACAGACTTTGCGACTTTTCATCATGTTTAATATATACCAAAAAGCAAACCTTGCAAACCAGGATCAGCTGTTACATAATGTGCTGTTTGTTCAGGGTCTGTGTTATTAAAATCTATTTCTAAAAGGGTTGAGTTGGGAAATCTTTCAGGTTTTCTGGATAAAATACAGTGTTTCTCAAAATGTAAGATTTTGACTGCCATCTTTAGCAACATGAAACCTAATAACTTTGGGCAGATAAATGGATCTCAGTTTTCCTTGGAAACATGCTTTGTATCAGACAGTGACAAATGCAGTGGAAATTGCCCTACAAACCAGTACCTTTGAAATTACTTGTGATAACTTTGATCTAGAATTTTCTGGGTAAGACTTGATAAGGTTATTCTTTGAATGTTTTCTGCTTTGATAGAAGTGGATAGCTAGTCAAAGCATTATTTGTTTACTGATAATGCCTTTGCAGGTAATTATCTTAAAATGGTTTGCAAGAAATGGCATGTATTTTTAAATGCCCATGTTAAGTGGGGTGTATTACATTTATTGTCAATTGACTTAACCACATAGCAGTCCAATCATTAATATGTGCTCATCCAAGCAATATGTTTGTAATAGTGTTTAAGGAAGTTTCATTAAACTTTATCCATTGATATGTTACAAGCCTATGCCCTTGAAGTAAGTAACAGAAAAGAGCGAAAAGCAATAAGCTTTGAAAAATTCAACAATTAATTTATTTCTCAAGAATACAAAGTGAAATTAAGAAAAAGTGCTTATGATATTGCGAATTAAATCCCAAAATTATCATAGAATTACTGACACAAATCGTAATAATTTAAAGTCCTGAATAAAATTCAATAAAAGTCCAAATTACATCCAAAATTGAAGGTGATTATTTGTCTGTGGTAACTTGTAGAGTAATGATATGCCAGCAGTCTCTTGTTGAATCACAGTAATATAATTCCAGGTTTGAATTCAGTATTAATTGCATTGAATGTCTCTATCCAGGAATTTTGTCAGAGCACTTTTGTATTTCCCGAGAAAATAATTACTGGAATTCACTAATTGCAGAAACTATATTCCAGCCTGAAATAATACTGGACACAACATATAATAAAACCTGATTGTGCTGAAACTTAAAGCACAAACAAAAAAATTCTCTCAGTTATAAGATTATATGGAACTCTCCTTGACCTCATGTCACAGTTAAAATTTTTTTTAAAAAAAAGTTGTTACCTAATGGATAAAAAACCTTCTACAATGATCCTGATGTTTACAAAATAAAAATATTAGTTATTGTTAGAAACCAGAACCTGGACTATCTCAAATACACTAAGAAAATTTGAAAACCTATTTTCAGGACATCTACTCTAGTCAGACTTGTTGAATTACCAGTTCACAAACAGGCAGTTCAGGATTTGGAACTAAGTGAAAACAAGTTGTAAAATAATTTTCAAGATGGCTATAATGTGATAAACAGTAAATACATGACTTTTTAAAAAATATAAGAATGGACAAAGAAAAGACAAGATTTGCAGCCGATGGTTTCATATGCTTAGAGAAGGTACTGTTATTAGAAAACACAGGATTTTTATTTCTGTTTTAAGTGTTTTATTGTAATATGCACATGGTGTGCATTGAATTGGTATAATGTAGTATACAGAATATATGATATGCATATTATACTTGCTGTTGCTCTGTTTCAGATTCATTGAGGACAATTGCCGATATTTACCAAATCCTAGATGCAACCCTGAATGTTTCTCAATACTAAAACACCATGTGCTAAATATTGTTTCATGTTTATTAGAAGATAACATTGGTACAACAGCTTTAATAACAAAGTATTTTTAAAATAAAATTTACTTTTCAGACTGCAAATTGAATTTGAGTCTCCCAGGACTGCCAGCAGAAGTAAAGTGCCATGTTTTAGATTTCTGTACAGGAATCAGTTGCTGCCTACCAATGGAAACCTTGAATCGAGCAATTGAAATGCACCTTTTAGTTGACTATTGCAACAATGTCCTGACTGTTGGTATTGAAAAACTGAGTCATAACATTTCCCTCATAACAAAGTCATTAATCAAAAGAACAGAAAAATTTCTGCATGGAATATTTCAAACAGAGTAAGTTAATTTGTCATTTAGAGTGACCATAAGAGGGGCCAGTCCAGAACTGTACTTGGTCACCAGACCTGTTCTTGTTAATTACTGCCCCACTAATTAAAGTCAGGGAGGGCCATTTAACAGTCATGTTTGTCTGTAATTCATTTCATGTTTTGAAGATAACAGCATTACATACTGACCTTATGAATCTTTCTACTACTATGTTTGGGTCAGATTCATGGGTCCATGTTTCAGTATGTAGGATAATATTTTGCTGAAGGTTTTGAGTTCATCTTGTGTTTTAATTAAATCTTTAACCAAATTGCTGCATATTTAGAATATTATATGATCCCAGATTTTACTTTCTCATTATATCATTTTCCTCTGGGTGATGGCCATGGATAGGTCCATATGGTAAAGAAGTAGGGCACCTCTGATTATTTTTTTCTAATATTAAACTAAATCCTTATTCACTTTGCTTTATCATTGGAATATTATACGATCCCATACTTAATTTTCTTCCTATACCACTATTGTCATGGGGTTATGTCACTGAGTTGCAGCCAGGGGTAAATAAATTAGAAATTGTTTGATTTTTTTCTTACTGTTATTATTATTATAATTATTGTTCTAAATAGAATTTGGAGTTTGGAAAACATTTTCCAGAGCTCCACCATGTTGTCCAGTATGCTGATGGTTATCATGCAAAGTTTGAGTCACCTGGCATTAAGACATGGCATGGCCTTGTGTTCTGTTTTTCATGGATCCAATTTTTTGTGGAAATAACTACATATGCAATTTACTTTAATTTTAGCTTGCCTTTTCCAATTCCAAATATATCAGTACAGAAATTCCAAATATATCAATAAAGAAATTCATATAGATTATGGCTTACTGAATCATTTTCTAGCAAGAGATAAATAATTTGGGAAAACGCTTATGAACAATACAATTTTTCAATTTTTTCTAGCTGTTAGTGATTTTCATTATGAATGTAAAGAATGTTTAATATAACATAACACCTGTGCTTATGTCAAAATCACATGTACTTAATTAGCATGATTGAAATAATATTGTTTTATAAATTAGGTACATTCATAATTATTTACTATGTATGATGGTTTTAATATGTTACTTTTTGTATATGTTTATTATACAGGTTAATGGTTGATAACTTGGAATATGAAAAGGTTCTTATCCTTGATGTAAATGTCTCCACATGTCTTTACACAAAACCCAGAAAATGCATTGACTTGCTGCAGCTGAGGAACATTCGTTTGCCAGAAGTTGCATGTAACACTAAATTGGACTATGTTGCACCAGGTAAACATGAACAATATTATAGTGTATTTCCAGATGTTACGGCCACTATATATGTTGAATGTTCAAAATATATAAGTACACACATGCACAATGTACCATGTTTTAAGCCTTTACTTCAGAGAACCAGCCAGGTGTAAATAGTAATTAATAGCTGTTCTGGTAATAATGGACGCTAAAATAACTGAATTTTGAAGATTGAGTAACTTGAAGAATATATAGATTGGCAATGAAGGATGTTATATTTATTGTCCCATCAGTGGGGCATTTTGTGTTGGA
The DNA here is from genome assembly GCA_003401595.1 of Venustaconcha ellipsiformis. Classification (NCBI taxonomy): domain Eukaryota; kingdom Metazoa; phylum Mollusca; class Bivalvia; order Unionida; family Unionidae; genus Venustaconcha; species Venustaconcha ellipsiformis. The sequence continues at coordinate 5,875 of QKMX01146286.1, forward strand.
ATTATTTGTGTGTGGGTATGTCTGGAGAGTTTTTGTTCAAGTTATATTTTGTCTCCATCATTTCTATCCCAAGAGTCAGTAACTCCTTAATAGATTCTCTTCATATTTAGAATAAAATATCATCACAAAAACTCCTCTTCTTTTGGAACCACTTTTGCAACTGGGCTATAGGGGCAGGAATTAAACTGGAAACACAATTGGTTAATGTTTTGTTCATTGTTTATGTTTCCATATCCCCTTCACCAATTTATCTTGTGTGGAAAATTACATCATCCCATTCTCGTTTCTATGTAGTACATCTGCTTTTGAATTCTGCCCTGGGTTGTCAAGAGTTAATATAGGGAACATATTTTGGTTCTTGTTTCTTTTTTAAAGTTTTTTCCTCTCATTTTGTTGGTCTAGTGGTTTGAGTATCTGCCTTGGATGTGGGAGGCCATGGGTTTGAATCCTGGCCAAGTCATATATGACTGAAAAATTGCTAAAGCTATGTAAAAAGTCCAGATCACACACTCTCATTTTCGTCATGTATATTTTAATACAACTTTACCAATTCACCTTGTCTTTGGAATATAACACCACAAAGCACCTCTTCTTTTGGTATTACTTTTCATTCTGGGTTTTATTCCTTGTTGGTTCCCATAGAGTCAAGAATTATAATGAGAAGACATTTTGGTTAAAGTTTTTCGGGGTTTTTTTTCATCACTTATATTGACCCTATAACCAATTTATTTGATATTTGGAAAGCAAATCAACAAATATCCTTCATTCATTACCAACACTGCCCATGCATTCTGCATTAGAATATCTGATTCCAAAGTTGCCTATCTCCCATCATTGCTGTTTGTTCCCATCTGGTTTGGGCCATAGGTTGAAGAGTAGAACATCTGTTGCATTCTTTTAAAATAGTATTTAAAAAAATTGCCACTCTATGATATTTTGTGATGTCTTGCTTCCATTTCACCCTTTACAGTTGTTTGCTACAGACTGTGTCCATATGTGGGGTTATAGTATCAAGGAGATACTTTTAAATTAGATGTAATAGTAGTAGTAAAGGTTGTAGTAGTTCTAGTAACAATTGTATACATGCATATATGTTAGATTTTGCAATGTAGGGCTTTTGATTCTAAAGATTCAGCATGTCTTCAACAGCTGCTTAAAAATATAACTACCTACTAATCATCAACTAATTAAATTTATCACACAAAAACATTGGAAAAAGAGTTTTTCCAGTCACTGATCATTACATGTTTCTATAGTCTTATAACATGAATCAGAATTAAAATTTATTATGATAAAATAGTATAATACCATCATTTCTTTCTTATTAATGTTGTGTTCAATTTTGATTGAATTAACAAGAAAATATTTATTTTTCAACATTTAGGATTTTCTTTGAATGAATGGCTCAAAAAGAATGACTTTGCTAAGATGCCAACCCTACCTGATTATGCCAGCTCTGTTCTACTGGAAGATTTGAAAATATCACAATTTCTACAAGGCCATAAATGTGACAGAAACACAGTTCCATATGCATCTGGATGGAACAATGGTATGGTTCACATATCACAAAAGCAATACAACACAAGCAAGCTTGCTAGAAAGAAATTTAGAGGCACAATGTTTGTTGTATCCACACTTGAAGAAGCTGCTCTAGTCGATGTTATCATTTAATTTTTCCTCTATTTCCTTTCATCTGTACAACTGTCAGTAGTCCCAGTCTATTGCTACTACTTTACTGTATCTATTTAGTTAAAACCTGATAGATGGGTGCATATATCAATACAATCGCATCTTACATAAAAACCTGAGTGGCATTCAGGGCCTACATTACAAGGTTCAGTTAAAACCTGATGGATGGGTGTATATATCAATACAATCGCATCTTACATAAAAATCTGAGTAGCATTGGGCCTACATTACAAAGTTTATTTCTCTTAGATATGGTGTCCTGCTCATATTAAAATGCCATTTTACTTATTGGTTACAATTGGGTGCATTCTTGGATCAATATTTCTCATACACTTAAATCGAATCACTATGACCTTGATATCAGGGTTTATTAAAGATTATTTCAAAACTGGACTCGAGCAACACACATGGGGATATCTTGAGTTTATTGTTGCAGTAGATGGATTGATGCACATCTTGCCACATGTTTTGTCTCCAGACAAATTGGCATTTTCAACATATTCGCTGAGAGAAAGACATTCTTCTTCATGAGATCAGGCTTTATTTTGTTATCATATGCACATATTGTGCACAATTAATGTTTACTTTTAGACTAAAAGTATTTTAAATTGGCTTCATCTAACTAAATATGAATTAAAAGACATATATGTGTTTCTCACGCCTGAATCTTTTTAATTCTAACAAGCCTGAAGTTTATAAGATGTTAACTTTCTTTGAAAGCAGTCATCAAAAGACAAGATAAATGTTTATCATCTTTTTACTTTTATGAAAGATGTTAACCCTGTTATGACCAGCAAATCAGTTATTCCAATTGTTCTGTTTGATAACAATTATAACTCATTTGTCAGCAGTTAAAGTGGGACAAAGGTTCAACTGTCACACTTTCTTGTATGGAACAAGGTCACTTGCTAGCTAGCTAATTTATTAAAAAAGGAAAACAGAAAGCCTCTACTTGGCAAAGCATTTGTAGCATGTACATTTAAATACACATTTCCAGAACCAATTTTAAGCACTTTAGGGTGAAATTGTGTAAACAAAAGTCATTACATGCACAACATTTATATCATTTTTAATTTATCCAAAGGATTAGTAATCCTCTATTTGCTTTGTACATCATCTTTCATAACTGGTACTTGCTCCATTTATAATTATTTGTATTGTTTGAGCTTGTGGAGAGTTTGGCATTGAAAATTCAAATCTTGTGCATATCAACAGACAGAATTTTTCCATACCCTTTTATAATCTGTGCTTCAGTTTATATTAAACTTCAAATACAATTTATGCACCAGGAATTAACGTAGGAAAAAGGTAAACTGAAGAACACCTTTCATATGTTGACTCTCTCTTGCTTTCTCTCAATCTATCTTCAACTTTAAAGTTTATCAAAGCAGAACATATGATATGAATGGTGTCAAGACATACCAATCTGGGAATGACTGTAAGAGACAATTTCATCTCTGAATCAACTTTAAAAAATTAGCTTTTAAAAACATTATCTGACTCTTTCTCTCACTTGTCCATTGTATGTCTATATGAAGAGTTCAGTATTGTTAAAAAACATTAAAGTTTGAGAATTAGAGTACTCCATAATTACAGCTGTTTCCAATATATAAAAATGTCTAGATCATATGCTTTGTCTTTCAGATTGCCCAGCCAACATATCCCTGCCATTACTTGGTAAGGAATTCTCATGCTACATTCCTGGCAAATGCACTGCTGTTGATTGCTGCATGGATTTAGGGCTCATTGGAAGGCCAGTGCATATTGTGGTTGACATAAATCCATGTCAGTACCAAATGACTTTGGAAATAGAAGATTACAAACGCACTGTCTCTCTGCTTGAATATGATTGGGGAACTGTCATTCACATGTGGCTTGGAGGAGTTTTACGGCTTGAGTGAGTAATGAATCACCTTTTCCATGCATATGTTAATAATGTTCTGCATATCCACAACTTAAGCAGACCATAAGCTAATCCCTCTTGTGAATAATAATTATATTTGTATCGAATGCTGGAAAGTCAGTAAATCTAGCACTCATCCCCATAAAGCTATCTGTCATACAAATTATATAAAGACATTCTGAATAAATCTGAAGTTTTAAATTGCAAGGAAACAATAGAAACGATGTTCTTAATATTACTTTTTCATTATTTTTCTTTGTTCGTTCCTCTTCAGTAAATGTTTCATCCAGTCTTGAATGAAAATCACACCATGCAAATGTACACCTCCATAGCATGAAAGTAGTGTATGGTGTTTACTGTGTGGTGTTTGGGTTTCATTCATTAATTGAATGACAAATAAAATGTTCAATAAAATTTTTAAGTATTTTTTTTAGTTTGTTTCAGTTGTGTTATTCCTGTAACATAATAGAATAATCAGTATGCTTATTTTTAAGTTTATAATAAAAAAGTTATTGACTAAAATTTAAGAATTATACAGCCTTCATAGATAGCTCAGTATCCCATGCCAAATGATATCGGATCAATTATTATTCAGTGCTGAGTTAATAAAATATACTAATTGCATTCAGATTATCAAACACTGTACAGAATGTCTCAGGTAAATAAGATATTTAAATTAGTTCTTATGCACACCATAGGAAGAATTTCCTCTTAAAACATCTTTAACATACAGTAATAACATTTCCACAAGGCAAAAAAATAAAAATATTCCTCAGGTGTTTCTGCTGAAAATCATTTTTTTGGGCCACTTGCACATTTTTATTTTTTCTCAAACAAAGGTCTGCAGATTTTTTATTAAAAACTCAAAAATCATCATGGATCTCCATTGATCCCATTATTACTTTTAACACCTCAAAAATGGCATTAAACTCTACATATAAGAACAATAAGGTTATCAATTAACAGTCAGTTTGTTGTGTTCAGATGTTTTGTCTTCTTAATTTAATTGCTCAGCCATGCATTAATGCACTGGTCATTGTACTGCTATCACAGTCCTCATTAAACGGAGTGATTCTGTGGTTATTTGTTTAAAGTCTTTGACTTTTCAAAAGTGATAGATTTCATCTATAAATTGTTATGTGCAATCAGATGGCCATTAAAACACTAATTTTGTCTTACCACTGGTAGAATCACATGTACAATTGAATTGAGCAATTAGCATGAAATTACATCAAGGTTCTTGTTACTGTCCCCATGTATACCCATGCCTAGTCAGCACCCTGTCTTAAAAGACCTTCCCTTTTGTTGTTTTTTTCCCAAGTATGAGTGATCCATAGGAGTCCTGTCATAATGCAAAGTATTACAATTCTATGGTCTTAAAATAACAGAAAAGTGTGAAAGCCAACAAGTTTTGCAAAAGTCAACTAATAATTTATTTCAGTAGATAACAATGTGAAGATTGAAAAAGAACCTAAAGAATTCTTAATTAAAACCCAGATTGTCTTAAAAGTTGTATCACAAGTCCAAATGTATGAAGTTACAAATGAATTCCATATAATTTCTTATATTGACTGTTTTGATGTGCCTGTAGTCTTGAATGTGCTATTGTACAAATGGCCAGGAGTGTGGTGATGTATTAAGTCTTTTATGTATCACAATAACATATCCAGAATGTCATTGTCTGAATTTAATATAACTAAAACTTAATGTTTTAGTCCAATAATGTTATTGAGCACTTTGTAATTCCAGTGAACAATAATTAGAATAAATAAAAATTTCCAATCAAATTAAAAGATGAGCACAACTATAAGACTAATTCTGTTTCAGATGTCAAGGCAACAATGAGTAATTTTACTTCAAGCAAAGAACATTGATATAAAAAACCAAGACACAATAATAGAGCCAGTATGTAGGTCAGTCTCCTCTCTAAAACATTCACAGTTGTCAACAGGCTTAATAATTTCTAAGATAAAAACTGGTCTTCTAAACTGAGTAACTCAGATTCAGATAAACATTTTTACTTCCATTAATAATGATCTGATATATATTCCCTAATCTTTGAAAAATAATTGCTATGGACTATGTTGTTTACAAAATAGATGTCTCTGGTCAGGTACTCAGAAAACTTGCTTATTGACAATGTTCAGGTACAAAATACAGAAATAGATAACATAATCAGTGAGAATGGCAATAAAATTACAGATGAAATATACATAACAGAAGAATACATGATAGACTTTCTTACTGAAGTTTGCTCTGTTCCCATTGTAGATTAATATTTTGCATCTCAGTTGCTAATTTTGTTGTATGATTACCTATCTGGCATGATCTTAATTCTTTACTCTAGTAATCTTTAGTACTTAGAATACATCTCAGCACTCTACCCTGCTGGATTTTATTCAAAAGTTAATGGTAATATGCTATCAATAATTAGATTTTTTTGTTATTTTATTAACTCTGCCTGTCAAAGACCTGAAGAGATTGTGAGATGATATGTTGTCGGTTGTCTGACATTCGATGTCAATACATTTGTTACTACAAGTTTGTTATGGTTACTTCTCTGAAACTACTTGGATGACTGCCATGAAACTTTGTCTAGTTGGTCCTAAATTAAAGGAATGCTGCTCAGTCTTCCAATATGGCAGCTATTTAAAAACATTGGTTGCATTACTCCTGAATATACAATTCTATCAGCTCTTGTGATGTCTAATTTATCATCAATGAAAATGGTGCTGCCTGAAAATCCTTTCATTATTGCTCTCTCTGAATTGATGGTGATATAAACATGTGGCTTGCACTGACAGATTTCTTATGATGCCTAGTTGGTTCTAAAGTAAAATGGTACTGATCTGGCATCCATTGTTCTTTGGACCATTTCCCCAACACACACACACATGATTGCAAAGACCAGTGATATCACCACCACTTCCCATGACTCTTTTATGTCATACCAGCAGTATACAGTATACTAGGTAAGCATCAGTACAGTATGGTGGTCCACATGGTCCTGGACAACTCATGCACCATACCTTATTCAGTCTATCCTTTTGTATCCAGTAATAGAGGTCCTTGGAACCAGATGTCAGATGGTCTTGTCTATTGTCCACTCCAGTTCCGCCACTGCTTGCAATTATGTACAGTGTCACCAGTTATGAATATAGTGAACTGTCTTCCTGATCATCAACCAAAGATGCAGAAGGTGTCCAACACACGGTCAGACCATTCGCAGCAATGGCCTTTTATGGATGTATAGTCTCCTGCGATATCCTGTACCAGACTGTGTACAATGCAGACTGGCATCAGACAGTTCCATCACCAGTCCCAGCTCTGCAATCTTGTACCAATCCCAATAGATGACCATTTACCAATATACACTGACTCCTAACCTTGTTTATTGTCCCTGGCAACCTGCTTCATCCAGCCAGATGTTGCTAGCATCACAGGAGACTTCTTGGCCACCCCAAATATCTGACTTTGGAGACATATGGTCCCACAATCGCTGATACAATGATGTTCAGGGAAACCATCCATCTACACATCCATTGAAGATGTCTTCTGGCTTCTGACTCCAGCATTTTGTCCTCAA